>JAQLOM010000038.1:8111871-8126373 GCA_030068315.1 Chrysichthys thysi | reverse complement strand
CCAACTCATGTGGTAAATAAAAGTGTGACTGTTCATGGAAGACACAAAATTGTCTGGGTGACCCCAAACTTTTGAACCGTAGTGTAGGTGTGTCAAGTGGATCCCTTGGGGCTCAGTTGACATTTCCCGGCTGGACGCTTTTTACAGGGTGAGTTCGCCAGTCCCACGCCTAACCCTCCCCTAACGTGGGGCTCGGGATCACACAACACAGAGACAGACAACCATTCACACTCACATTCACACCTTTTAGCCATTTAGCCTAATCCCCTCGGCGCATGTCTTTGGACTGTGGGAGGAAACCAGAGTACTTGGAGGAAACCCACGTGGACATGGGGAGAACATGCAAACTCCACACAGAGAGGCACTCGTGTCGACCTCAGGGATACAACCTAGGACCTTCTTGCTGTGAAGCAACAGTGCTAACCACTTAGCCACCGTGCCTCCCAGCAAAGGATATAGGTGATGTATGTGAAGAGTTTGCCATTAAAGAGCAAAGAAAATCAATATCTGTCAACAATTCAGCAAATATGGATGCAGAGTTTATGAAGATGAGCCTTGTTAAGCTGATTAATTCAGGACCGAAACCTGTCCTGCTGGAGACACAGAGGCCATTATTATCATACACTATATGGCCAAAAATATGTCGATACCTGGCCATCACACGCATATGTGGTCATACATCAAACTGGCAGAAAGTGTTATACAATTGTGTAGAATGTCTTTGTAATGCTGTGGCATTAAGATTTCCCTTTACTGGAAGAGCCCAAACCTGTTTCATCAGGTGCCCTCGAGGTCCATAAAGACACGGTTTGCCAAGGTTGAAAAGGAAGAACTTGAGTGGGCCAATCCCTGACCTCAACCCCACAGGACACCTTGCAGATTAATTGTAATGCTGACTGCATACCAGGGCATCAGTGCCTGACTAATGTGGCTAAATGGGCACAAATCCCCACAGCCACATTTCAAAATCTAGTGGAAAACCCTCTCAGAAGATGTTTCAAAGGGGGCACCAGCTTCATGTTAATGCGTTTAGTTTTGAAACAGGCACATGTGATGTGATGGCCACATGTCCACATACCTCTGGTCACATAATGTATGTGCTCTCTGGTAAGTGGAGTCATTCAGACCCATAACACAGAGTTTGAATGATTTTTATCCTCAACAAACAGCAGTATCAGCACTTGAATAATTTTCATACTCATCAGGAAGCCGCATGAAGAATATTACCATGTTATCAATTTTGAGCCTCAATAAAGTATGGTAGTCACACCATAGCTGACTGCTGTCTGTTACTGTCTGGCAAGGTCCACCATCAGGATGCTACAAGCCCTCATGATGACTTTGATATACAGCTAGTTCTGAAGGAAACTGCCCTGGAAGTCTGGAAAGAAAGGATATAGAACAGAAGGTTGTTTGTGTAACCATGGTTCTGTGATTGAGTGTGTGTGTGTGTGGGGGGGGCACTAAGCCACCTGGGCCGCTTGGATTCACAAGAATGGAAAGCACATGAGCATGATGCACATATTATTAATTATTATTATTATTATTATTATTATTATTATTATTATTATTAACTATCCACATATTATATGCACATAGTATTAAGTGTTGTGTAACGTTGTATATATATACTTTACAGTCCCAGAAGTGATTCAGTGTTACATTTCCTGCATGCAGTACGTGTATAACTATGTATGTGACAAATAAACCTTTGAACTTGATGTAGCAGCCACCTGGGGTGTTTTATTAAATGGCCTTAGGGGGGAACTTGTCTATTACAACTTTGTATGTAACTGAGCAAACAGGAAACCGGATATGGTCACTGAATATGTTTTGATGGAGGCTTCAAAACAGTTATTCCTTAATGTAAGTACAAAGGTCTTAAAACCTGTTGAGTGGTGACTGTTCAGTAGCTAGAATACAGTTTCAGAGGTTTATTCTCATTCTTACAATATCCCCCTGAGACTCAAACCCTAATTTTGTGTGCCGTGTCCTTTCTCCTCGCTGTTTCTGTTGTTTAGTAAATGATAACTATTGAAAGAGACCCTTGTCTCCAAACAGGAAGAAGTTTGGCAGAAAAGTAATACCAAAGATTCTAAAGCACTACGTGCTAAGATAGCTTACTGGCCGGAAAACACGTTCATAATCAGGAGGTACGGAAGTTCGACACTATGGGAGCCATTTTAGTAAGCTGCCCTTTCGTCACAGAGACCGGATACCGTGGGAAACATGCGGCATTTTTCTGAAATCATCTTGTTGTTTCTTGTTTTGATGTATTAGTTTTGTTTGTATTATGATAAATTATGACATCCTGTGTTAAAACGACATCAATAGATTATTTGAGTGGATTGTTTGATTTTTTCCTCAATAATTGGAGATTACAGACATCGATTTGTTATCTCAGATAGTATTGACAACAATTAACCTCCTCATGACTGCTTGAACAACTTTGGACAGTTTAGCGTATGTTTTTCAAGAGGTGGCGCTAGCCAGTTGCCGAAACAGATAAGGAACATCACGGTGGGCTTATCAAAATGGCGTCCAAGCTAGTACTTCTGCTTAATTTGTAAGCAATATATCTTGCTCCACTCTAAAATCTTTGGTAATACCCAACTGTCCTCATATGAGGATCCTACAAGGAAATACACACAGTGTAGTTGGGGGGTAAAGTGATGCCCTCATATGAGGACAGTGAGGTCTCGGGAGGATAGGATAAAATAACTAATTGTTGTTGTTGTTGTTTTTATTTCAACACCATAACTGAACAACGCAAGGCAGTTAATTTCACTTCCCTTCATCTTCAGGCCCTAGATTGATTAAACACACTTTCCTGTCTTGGTGTGTGATTTCACCTCCAGAAGAGCCCATGTTTATGCAATAAACCCTTCCTAAACAATTACTTGTTATATTATACATATCTAACTCAGTACATGGATTAATTAATATAGATGCAGTCATTCATTAATCTTAAATAAAATGATCTCCTGAGCTGAGTCCAAGTGTTTGGGCTTAAGGAGGGAAATATGTTTACACAAAGCATGCCATTAGAGTGGTTGAAAAATAAATGACTCTAAAGCCATTATTTAATCTGTGTACATGCATAGGCCAAGACTGCTCTTATTTGTATTGCATTTGTGATGCATGATATATTAGAATATATTATACTATGATCATTTGATATATTACGTGAACAGGAGATGTTCTCCACATGCTCAAAACTGAGCAAAGCTTCACTTTAATTTTGGTAATGCATAAAAAAATCCTGTTCAGAATGTGCTCACAGTCTCGTTAAACTCAAAGAGTTTGGCTTAATTGCAGTCTGACTAGACTGGGCATTTATTTTCAGACCTATCATCAACATGTTACTATTAACATAACTATTTTTATTTTTTTTTTTTTTTTGCAAAGCAGCTTGTCTGCATAAAACAAAGAATAATGCATTTAATGACTATACGGCTCAAGAAGTTTATGGCCCTTATTTCCAGGCATATCTTGAGTTAATAAAATGCTTGGATTTGTTTTTAAAACCCGGGGAGTGAGTAGTATCTACTGAATGTTTAGCCCAACAGCATCTGATCTATAGAGCTGGTAGTTTGTGACGTTGTTAGCCTCATATGGCAGTTTCAGATCAGGCGCTAACTGCTCTGTTGGGGCAGAATTTTCCATTCCTTAGCACGGGAGTGCAGGTCTGGAGAGAGCTACACTTCTGTTTAAAGAAACTCATATGGCAGCAGCACTGGTGGCTGTGTTGCCTTATAGAGTAAGATATGCACCTGTGTGTCCTAAGTGCACTATTGCTGAAGAGGTTTACTCTGTGTGCCTGTGTATAAGATTGTGTGTGGTTTGCACCTGGGTGTCCTAAGTGTGTTACCACTGGTTTAAACACCGAAACGTTTCGAGAATAGGGAAGTGCATTATCTGACTTGGAAAAGTCTTCTGAAATGAGCTTGTTTTCAACAGCTTTAATGCTAATTACCCACTTATTGGGTGCATCACTGTTTGGTAAGGCAACACATCACCACATGCTGTGCTGACAAGGCCATTTGGACCATCCTTTTCCACAGGCAAATAAAATCCGTGGAATGTACCAAACGTCTTCTCAGTGCATTTCCAAATTCTGTTATCAGTGTAACGAACAAGAAAGAAAAAAAAAGAAAATACAAGCCATCCTTCTTTAACATGCCTTCAGCATGATTGAATCATAGCCGTATACAGCCACCTGGTTCAGACAGCAGGTTTTTAGCCCTCCGTATGAATGCTAGACTCTGTGTAAGCAAACAGTTTCACAAAATTGCCTGCACAGTGCAATGATGACATATCACTGAATCAGACCCTTTTAGTGTATTGAATGGCTTTGTACTGATTTTGTTGTTTTTGTGGCATGTGATTTTGCCATAGATGGAAGTACTGTTCGTAGCATATAGGGTCAAAGGTTTATGGATACCTGACTATTATACCCATATGTTGGTGTGCCCCAAATGGTTGCCACAAAGTTGGAAGCACATGACTGTATAGAATGCCTTTGTATGTTGTAGGATTACAATTTCCTTCACTAGAACTAAGGGAACCAAACATTTTCCAGCATGACAATTTCCCTGTTCGCAAGGCTGGCTGCATTAAAATATGGTTTGCCAAGTAGAAGAATTTAATCACCCTGAACTGGAACAGCAATGGTACTCCTGTCCTTCTTGCCTAACATGGGTGCTTGACCTAACTAATGCTTTTGTGCCTGAATGGGAAAATCTAAAAAGCCAAATTCCACAATCTTCCCAGAAGAACGGAGGTTACTAAAAGAGCAAGAGGGGACTAAATCTGGAATCCGATGTTCAGTAAGCACATATGGGTGTGATGGTCAGGTTTCCACAAACCTTTGGCTATCAAGTATAGTTCAGTTCTGTCATTTTTTCATTGCCAGCAAAATACAAGTAATATGTACCAAATATGTTTCAAAGTAAGAAAAAGGAAAAAGAAGAAAAGAAGAGTAAGATTAAAAAAAATTATAGCATTTTATTTTTGAAGGATATCTAAATTATCCCTTTATAACACCATCCTCAGTGTTATCTGATTCTTTTACAAAACAGTGCTGGATGACATAAGAGTAATTTCAAAACTGAACCTAGTGAACCTTTACTGGGACTTAATAACTGGTCCTTCTCAGATCCTAATAAGACTAATAAGTTCTTTCATAAAGGCAGACACACTTGGAGTGCAAACCTGTTCAGCTTGCAAATAAAAGATTCATCAATAGTGCTTGTAGTAACTGTTAACAGAAATATGTGGTTGGCTTAAAGTGTCTATTTAGAGTGATAAATATTTTTAGACTTTTTCTGATTACATTTCGTCTAGAAAGTTCAAATTCTACTAAACATTGGATAATAAAGATTTCCCAATTCCAATAATGCTACACAGTAAATTTGAAGCATTTAACTCAACTCAAATTGAAGAAACCTTTACAGAGTGGAACCTTACGTTATGTGACATAGAGTAACATTTCTTCAGTTTGAGTAAAGTTTACTCTGGCTTACAGTGTACTCCTTGCTTAGATTTTGAGTTTTTATAATGAGGTCATTTTAACAAAATGTCATGATGGAAGGCAAACATGGAGGCAAGTGCAGAATATCTTTTATTAAATAAGGTGGAAACACAAACACTTAGCCAAAACAAAAACATAAGCATGAACATGATCTAGAGAAACATGTGAAAATGTGACAAAAGCAAGAACCCCAAACACATAATAAACCTGAACCTAAATTGGGTGCTAAAGTTAGCACAGCAAGACACAGGTGAGGGTGATCTGTGATGCATGCGCAGGTTCAAGTAATGTGCATGGGCTGATGGGTATTGTAGTTCCATGCTTTCCTGACTTTAAATGCTAAAATATAGGATGCTCAAAATTTTTGATGCTCAAAAACTGGCAATGTACCTTCTGCTACTTATTTATGAAGACTGTTCTGTACTTCATTTTTTCTTAAAGTCTAATGCAGGACCACTCAAATAATGTTTGATAATATATAAATAATAAACTGAGACTAATCAAAGATTTTAATGGCCAGAGTGTTTAATTACACAAATATTTGCACATTTAAACTGGGTCAGTATTTTGTGGAAATAGTCTCTTTGCTAGTGACTGAATAAAATGTCTGATTATTAAATAAAGCAATTAAATGTGGGTTGCAGTAAGTGCTTGGTACCAGAAATGAACAGTTGATAAGCCTAAGAAAATAGTAATTAATAGGAAAGAATGGGGTAAATTGGGGGCAGCGTGGTGGAGTAGTGACTAGTCTTGTCGTCTCGTAGCAAGAAGGTCCTGGGTTCGATCCCCGGGGTCGACCTGGGTGCCTTTCTGTGTGGAGTTTGCATGTTCTCCTCGTGTCCGTGTGGGTTTCCTCCAGGTACTCTGGTTTCCTCCCACTATCCAAAGACATGCACAGAGGGGATTGGGGCTAATTGACTACATAGGTGTGAATGTGATTGTGAATGGCTGTCCGGCCCTGCAGTGGATTGGTGACCTGCCCAGGGTGAACCCCGCCTCTCACCCGAAGTCAGCTGGAATTGGCTTCAGCTTCCCCCTGCGACCCTGAACAGGATTAACGGCAGAAGATGAGTGGAGTAATGGTAAATCGGGCAACATGGTGTTCTGTGTGGAGTTTTCATGTTCGTTTGCATGATCCTGTGGATTTCCTGTGGGTACTTCAGTTCCCTCCCATGCTGGCTACTCTAAATTGCTCATAGGTGTGTCCGTCTCTGTGTGGAGTTCACCGTCTTTGAGTTCTCTTGCCTTGCAAGAGCTTAGTGGCCTGTCCAGGGTTTTCCTTCCTCTTGCCAGAAGTCCAGGTTCCCCCCACAGCCAGAAATGAGTAAGCGGAATAGAAAATGGATGGATGGATGTAATTTGTTAAATAACTCTTTTATGTAAAAGAGTATGTGGTAATTAATTTTCCCATAGTTACCAAATAGCACTTCTTTGGATATTTAAGTAGATCAAGTAATATGAAGAATCTATATGGCGTACTTATATAGTATATAGTAGTGCTCAATATTATAAGGCAACAGAATAACTAGTACGTCCACTGTAATAATGTGGTAATAGAACTGTGAAATGCAGGGCATCTTATGCGTGGTACTCAATTATTAACTACTCTCATTTTTGTGGTATTCAGACCATTGCCAGACATAAAGAATAATATAATAATAACCAGCTGATTCCCTGGTGGCTTAGCTCACTGAGTGCAAGGGGGGGGAATGCAGTATTTATAAAATAAGTTTGTTCATTACCAATTTTATTTTTCACCAAATAGTGGTCATATGTCATTTCCGTTTCAAACGCAAAAAGAATTTTATATATTTAGATTAGATTTAGTTTTCTTAAATAATTACTTACCAAATAGGTGTTTACTTCTTTTCAATATCAGTGGTAGCCTAGTGGGGCAGTGGTAGCCTAGTGGTCAGGGCACTGGCCCTTCAGTCGGAAGGTTGTGGGTTCAAGGCTCAGGACTGACAAGGTACACTGAGGTACCCTGAGCAAGGTACCGTCCCCGAGCACTGCTCGCTGCGCTGCTCGGCTGCCCCCTGCTTCACTTGGTGAATGGGTCAAATGCAGAGAAAGAATTTCACTGTGTGTCATACTATGCTGTGGTGTGTTTCAGATTGACTATCACTAGCACAGCACATCACATTACACATTACATTACATTTAAAATAACTCTCACACAAATAATAACAATTCATAAAGATGATATAAAAATGGCGTCCACAAACGAAGTGTTTAGTTCAAATGTAAGCGCTAGTGACGCTGTTTCCGGTCATACGCACGTATAATATGTTCTGTGGTCATACGTCATTTCCGTGTCAAACGCGAAAAGAATTTTATATATATAGATTGATAATCTTGAAATTTATTCACATAACCCCTTTGTTATATAACAGAAATAGGACTGTAAAATAAAGCATATTTTTTAAAAGGTGACTATTTGTTATCTTTATCATAAGAAGAACATGATGAGACAGTACTAACACGTGTAAGCTCTTTGAGGCAGAGGTCAAGTGGAAAAAGGTGCTCTTTAATGGGTTTTTTTTCTTAAGTGAAAGTAAAAGTGTGGAATTCAGGTAGTCGGGGAGTGGTTATATTTACTTGTGTACAACATAGCTGATTATGTGGCTGAAAAATTTGAATGCTGTTTCATTTTTTTTGCAGGAAAGGAGATTTTGCCCTCAACATGCTAGCATGAGCTATGCTATATGCTTAGCAGAATGCTAATGGTTTATGGGTAAAATTGCATTGCTTGAAAAATGAAAGATCATTCAAAAATTTTCATTTCACTTGTAATATATAATCAACACTTTGCAAAAACTAAAATACTATTTGGACTTTTTGTCTAGAAGCAGGTGTAAATCATTATTTTAGCAGGTTAGCATCATTCACTCCCACGCATTGAGGACTGTCTTACAAGCGCCCCATACAAAACAGGTTCTGAGTGTGGAAGAGAATTTCTTTTTAGAAAATTCTCTAGTTTACTTTTAATCAACCTTTATTACTATAAAAGGTTTTAGAGAGTACCGTAATCATTATAATGAGAAGTCAAGGAGCGTACATCATGTACACAACAATCACATTATATTATTACATTATTGTCATTTTGGCAGACGCTCTTATCCAGAGCAACTTACATTTATTTCATTTACACAACTGAGCAGTTAAAGGCCTTGCTCAAGGACCCAGCAGTGGCAGCTTGGCGGTGCTTGGATGTGAACTTCCGACTGTCTGATCAGTAGGCCAACATCTTAACCCCCTGAGCTACCACCTGCCCCGTTATTCCCACATTACTCATGTTAGATCATTTTTACTATTCATTGATTAGCGGTCAGCAACACGCACTTCCTGTGTTTTGTATCTACCCTTTCTATTTTGGTCGTGAGCTTGGAAAAATGTTTTTGGGACCGGTAAAGTGTTTTCTGGACTCGTAAAAGTGTTTAACAAGTTGTAAATTTGTTTTTGCTTTCGTAAATGTGTTTTCTAAAATGTAAATTTGTCATGCCCTTCTCGGCCACTGTAGGAGACCCACTCAGTTACAGGAAAACATGCAAACTCTGCACAGACAGAACTCCGGTCAACTCAGGGGTCATATCTGCTGAAACAGTGCTAACCCTTTTGGATATACTGTATAGTGTATTCAGATATTTATTCCTGATTACTGGCCATTCTAGTGCTACCAAAGTACTGTAATAACAATTTTATGGCATAACAGGCAAAAAATAGTGACGCATCTACTCAGCTGGTACTAATGATTTTAATACTATGAGCATTTTGTAGTCATATTTTCAGCTCCATGTGCGCTCCCCCACACACACATGCACATTGAAGGCACTGAATACAGTCACCTTTGATACACACATCACAGCTGTGTCATTCAGCCTCATTTATTCATCTTGACTGAGGAGGATTTTACACACACACACACACACACACTCCTCAGAGATGCATTACGTCGACAGCTCATACGTCAATCAGCCATATGCCATCTCAGAGGATATTGTCATGACCATAAGAGATCAAAGATTTAAAACATTGCATTTAATCATCTGCAGAAAGGTTATTGGAAGGACCTTGTCCCTGGAAATGTGTCAACAAAGGCTTGATTCATTTCGCAGTTTACTTTTTAAGAGAAAAGATAATGTGTGATTATGTAAAACACACATAAATGACTCAAACAAATTAGGTGCCCAAAGATCAGGTTATTTATTACAATTGTGTTAAGCTGTACCTGAGAATCCAGTGAGTCATCCACAGAGTTGTACGAAGATGAGAGAGGAAATGCTTATATGTGTGAAATACAACAGATGTCCTATTACAAGCCAAAAACATCCCAGTTCCATTTCTAAGCTTCTGTAACAAAAACAGTTCACTTAAAAGACTCAAAAATTTGCTTGACTTTAAGCAGTGTATGTCCCATGTTCCAAGACTACAAGGCCCTTTTTTAATACTAGAGAGTGAGAAAAAAATGTGTCCTGATTAGGACGTAATTTATTTGAAGGTCAGGGGCTAAAATTGCTGTAAAACTTTAAAACTGTAATATTTCATTCTATTCATGGGTCTCGAATGGCTGAGAAACGTTTTCTGGGTATGCAGGAACACACAGAAATGCACAAACACAAACCTGCGCATAAATCGATTCTCTTAGATACTCTCCACGCACGCCATGACGTGAGCGAGTACACGCAGAACATTTTGAACCGCTGTAAATGCACAGGACAAATTTTCAGTCGTGATGGATATCAGCTGCAGTATCTCAGACACACACACACACACATACTACTACTGGTTTATAGGAGGAACTAACGTGCCTCCGGAAGCTTTTCTGGATAGAGCTGAAGATTGATGTAAAAAATTTGGAGCAGCCATGTCCTGTTCAGGTCTTTAGGAAAACTCAAACAACAACTGGAGGAAAAGTATGTTGATTTAGTGCTAGATTTAATCATAGATTGCAGTTCAATTGTTTTACTATATACTATCACACAGTATATTGCATGTCCATGTAAGAACTGAGAAAACTGCATGATTCTTTATGGCATACTTAGATCACTTAAACAGTAAACAGTATGTGGCTGATGTATGTAAAGTAAATTAGGATTTTTTGGGTTCAAAATCAGGATTCTGGCATTTTTACCTTTGTGCTATAATCTTGTACTTGGTGGAAACATTATACTGACTTTAGTATAATGAGGTTCTATCTGGGTTTTAAGATACAGGGCATCAAAACTGATATTCCAGCTAGCTGAACAAGGTCTAAAGTTTAGGATCCTGATTGGACCAGCAGAAAAGTGTTTGCCCAATCAGCGTGAAATTATGAGTTTGAATTTTAACGATTCCAAAGCTATCTATGCCCGGGAGCCGAGTGAGCAAAATTGACCCTCAATGGGCGTGACTTTCTCGCTTGTCAATAACAATGACACTGGCCAACCATGGGCAAATGATCAAGTGTAAAGGATTGGGTTTGGTCAACCATAGTTGTGCTCTTATGATGTGTAAACAGGTTGGCATGCAAGAAAGTGATATCCCAAGTACTGTGAGGTCATATATAGGGAAGAGGGTAGATAACACTTTTCTCAGCGTCTGTTACACTGCCCTGTGATGCAGCATGAGCAGCAGTTGGTTTGACTGGCTTCACATGTCTTGGAGGAAGCACATGCAAGCCTTCATTCTTGCTGGCAAGTAGCTGTTGTATAATAGGGGAAAACTGGCTGGGAATTGGCAGACGACTAATTGGGGAGAAAAATGGAGAAAGAAACAAGAAAAAAAAGGTCTATAGTTTATGTTTGTTTCATACTCCCATCATGAAAATTATACAGAGACAATTACAGTGAGTTTTTGAAGACTGGCCAACAGATACTCCCATATTGTTATGTTAAAATAAAAAAAGACTGCTTGAATTAAATGAAGGTTCTAGAGATAATCTCAGTAACTATACTATTAATTGTACAGCTCAGCATAGAAATATATTTTAAGCTCATTAAAGCCACATTACAATCATATGTATTTTGATCCTTTAAAGGGCACTAATGAAATACTTGGAAATTCTAAATTTCAACCCTAGGGTGTTATTGGAGGAGATTTTATATAACAAGTTTATTTTTAATTTTTATATTAAAAATCAATAGAGTTACCATGTGTGGCCAGTGTAGGGTAGAAAACTTTTCAAAAACTATATTTATTTAAGCTGGGAGAAATATATGGGGTTCTATGACCTCCCAGAGAGGCATCAGAATATGGTTCTTCACCCAATAATGGGTTAATAAGGGTTTTTTTTTCTAAAATGAAAAAAAAGAAAAAGAACATTTAAATGCTCAACGTCAACAACTAGCTGAGAGATACAAGTTTTCGGTTTATTAAAGCAACTAATACAAACGAGCCCGGAGGGTTAGGCAATATTAAGAAACCAGAAACAAGCAATAAGTCAAATGATCTGCAAACATACATGGACTGGGCAAGATTAAACTAGGCAAATGTCAAAACAAAGCAAAGATCAAACCAGAGAATTCAACAGGGAAATACAACAGCTCATAGACTTGATAGCTGGAACATGACTGGGTAATGTTTGACTAAGGGTGTGGGTATGCATATTGGGGACAGGTTTGTATAATCAGAAGTCTGTGATCAGGAAATGTTGCTGGTTGCTTGTGAGTCTCCTGGCTGAGTGTGGACTTCATCAACTGACTGGGAGTCATGGGTAGTATACTTGCTTGCTCTGTGTATTGCATGGGTACAAATGCTGTTTCATCTTCAAAATTTACTATTGTTTCTAAATTTGACAACATTAAACATTATTGCCTTTTGTAAATACATAAATACAAGCAATGCATGTTTTTTTTTTTCCAACCACATGGCTTTAGACCTGTAATAATATCAACTAACTGATCTTGGAAGACACAGTTTATTAATAAAATTGGTTGTAACTAGATAAAGTCTGTAATATTTACCACTACTGCTATGTTAGATGACTTGTGAAATTACGTTCTGATATGCCAAAATGTTTACAGTTCATAAGAGCACAAATACGGTTGACCAAACCCAATCCTGTACACTTTATCGTCCAGCATATATAAAACGTCTATGGTTTAATGCGTAAAAATACCGTTAAGAATGTTGGAATCAATTAGCCATGGCCACTTATGTGGTGCATGCATCCTGGATGATGATTGGTTAGCTCAGAGAACCTTATAATACCAAGAGTATCAGATAGTTTGGAGAAGCTGGATCCCCAGTAATGATGTTTATGTGCTTAATTCATCTTTGACCATTATGCAAGACATAACCTTATAATACCGAGGTCAAGCAGTGCTCAAATTAGTAGTGCTCTTGAGGTTAATATAATTTTGTTAATCATGTCTTTAGACCGGTAGGTTTGGGACATTTCAAGGTGTCAGTAATGCCAATGTCTCTCATCCCCACATAAACCCTTATCCACACTTTTACTGCCACTTTAATTCAGTAAAATAATATGCTGTAGTTTTCTACAGACGTTCGAAGATCTTGACATTTATGGGAGTGGATGTGAGCGTGTCTTTAGCGTGACATTCTTACTTTAACACTGGCTGCAAAACACAAATCAAAGAGCCTCAATCTCAATGCCACAGCATCATGTAAACGTACTGTTTACTTCGGTCTGGCCCTGTCCTTATTCTCTTCTAGCAGTTTAATCTTCTTGGGTTTGTAACGGTCTCAAATTGCTGACTTCTATACTACTCTAGACCATTTTTGAGCAAGGGTAACTCTCTGGGGTGTTCACTCTGAGAAATATGAACAGAACCAATAAAAATCGTGGGAGAGAGTTCAGCGGTGGTGCTCTCCTAGCAGTCACTGATAAGGAACAATAAATAATACATACAGAACTGTTAAGTTAAGTTAGCTTGCTCACACAGGGCAAAAGTGAACGCAATCTGTCACAATGAATTAAACAAATCAAAATCTCTCATTTGCAAATAAACCCTTTAAATGAGTACATAGTATATACACTTTTAGGCAGTAATTTCATACTGCATCATTAGGCACAGTTTGTGTTTTCCCCCGGCCTCCTTTTTTCATTTTTCTAATTTTCCTGCTCTTGGTTTTGCATTCTTCTTGTTTGCACTTTGATCCTGTTAATGGATCTGTCTGTGTTAACAACGTCTGCCTGTATTCTAACCCCTGCGATGCACTATGATCATGGCACTTGAAATAATAAAAGCATTTACAGCTACTTGCCTCTGGCTTCCCTTTGATATGCACAGCTTATTAGTAGGTTCTGGTCATTATGTATTCTACAATGGAATCCAAAATTTAAAAAAAATATTTTATAGATTACAGTAGGGACCATTTCCCAGCAGGAAAAAATAATTGACAGTCTATGGTCCGGCATCTGCTCCAGAGTCTTATGGTTCAATATCCATTATTTGTATATCTAGACAGATGTCAGAGCAGGGGGGAAAAGAAGGTTCAGGATCTTATGTGCATGCTGTGACATCTTGCCTGAGGTGATTAGTATTCCTCAGGACCTTCAGAAACAGGATGAGCACTTGCAGTCCCCACTGAATTAATTAAAGTTTGCATCGCTTGGTGTAGCAGTGAATATGTCAGCACTGTTCACAGTAAGAAACAAAAGGCTGCTCATAATGTTTGTACAGTTCTGAGTAGACTTGCATACTTCTGAGACCTCATCATCCATATATTTTATCAGATAGTTGACCTCAATGTATGTGCACAGCTAGGAGACTCAATTATGTAATTGCACACAACCTGGAGAGGGAAAATATATTGTTTTGTCAGTGGTTTATTTTTCCTTTCACGCTTTTCAGACTTTGATTCATTTAAGGAGCATCATGACACTGATGTATTGTTTCAGAAGGTGCTTCTTTAAGTGGGCTCTAGAAATCCCCAGGAGTCTATGGTATATAACCACAGAATCTGCAGATTTAAAGGTCTCTGTGTGTGTGTGTGTGTGTGTGTGTGTGTGTGTGTGTGTGTGTGTG
>JAQLOM010000038.1:8088907-8102730 GCA_030068315.1 Chrysichthys thysi | reverse complement strand
AATAATGTCTATCGCCTGTTGCCGTTGTGTCACTCAAATAAATGAATGAATTAAAATTATGTGGATTCCCAACACCTGTTCCAATCCCTCAGTTATCTATATATATATATATATATATATATATAAAATTCTTTTCGTGTTTGAAACAGAAATTACGTATGACCACAGAACATATTATACATGCGTAGTGTTGTATAATGTCAATAGTGCTTACATTCTTTATGTTAATCTTAATCTTATCTTAATAAGTCTATAAAACTAGGTAATGAAAAGAAAAACAATCGCACTGATTGGCTGATGTGGTGAAAGATTCTGATTGGTCCGTATGTTTGTGCTCAGGGTTTGTATGAACTCTGTCGGGTTTGGTTGAGAGGTCGATCCTGAGCGCGGCATTCATTTAAATATCAACGGCGAATGTAAACAAAGCCTCTTTCTAAGACTTTTTAATAAATTTATGGGAGATGACGACCGACGTAACCACGAAAAAAACGCTATCTCCCATAAATTTATTCTATTTTCTATGAACACTTTCCTTCAACTGCTTAACCTGCCCCCCAATGTCAAGAGACCTTGGGATTCAAATTCTTTTATCAAAATGTTTTACTTTTTAATAATTTATATTTGTATGCAGTGTGCTTCTTATATATTACTTCATATTCTAATATGATCATGATGTTAATAATGTTGTTTTTTTATATTGATTTCTATGTTATTGTAAATGCTCTTTATTTCTTGAAAAATTCAACTGGTAATTAACATACTTATTTTAAAAATACTGCCTTTTATTTTTTCCCTTGCACTCAGTGAGTGAAGCCACTGGGTAATCAGCCAGTTATAAATATATGAAATGTGGAATGTGACTTTTGTTTGCTTATAGAACATTTTTTTGTATCTGCCATGTTTCACAGCAGAGTGGCACTTACCACTTGGTAAAGGTTTTACTAATTGGCTCCTCCACTTACTTTAGTTGTCCAAAATTTTTATGCACATGGAGATTAGTCGGTTTACTCTAATGTGGTTTTGATTTTGATACAGCCATCTGAATTTACAGAGTTTATGAAATTATGGTAAGTGTTAATGAGAAAACAAGCAGTTTTCTCTACATTTCCTTCAGTGATAGCATGGTCGCCTCACAGCAAGGAGGTCCTGGGTTCGATCCCCGTGGTCGACCTGGGCGCCTTTCTGTGTGGAGTTTTCATGTTCTCCCCGTGTCCGTGTGGGTTTCCCCTGGGTACTCCAGTTTCCTCCCACAGTCCAAAGACATACACAGAGGGGATTAGGCTAATGGGCTACTCTAAATTGCCTGTAGGTGTGAATGAGTGTGAATGGTTGTCCATCTCAGTGTGTTGGCCCTGCTGCGGATTGGCGGCCTGCCCCAGGTGTGCCCTGCCTCTCACCCGAAGTCAACTGGGATTGGTTACAGCTTCTCCCCGCGACCCGGAACAGGATTAGGCGGTAGATTATGAGTGAGTAAGTTTGAATGTGATTTATAACAGGTCACTACCTGCCACACTACACTCTCTATGTTTAGGTTCTAATATATATGTACATGTATAGTGGATAGCGTGTGTCTGTGTGTGTGTTTTCATTCTTTCTTTCCACAGTGTGAAGTGTATATCACTTTGCTCTTCATAGGATTCTTTGCTTTCTCTCTGCTTCTCTCTTTGTTTTAAACACAGAGCGATCCCTCATGTCAAGACAAAACACAGAGCCATGGCTTCCAACAAGTGAGCACTAAATTAAACATGCACTGGTGTAAACCATACAAAAGAGAGAAAACCAAAGAGAGATAGATGGTGCAAGAGAGTGGAACTGATATACCTAATATAGCAGTTAGGACATCCATGTCACATGACGTAAAGACCGGTTGAGATATTCTTGTGTACTCTGTTGTATTTCAGTTAATTATTCATTGTAAAATAATCCATACAGGCAGCTGGAGAGAGAGCGAGAGATAAATCTTTTAATCATGGTCCCATATACCTGTAAGAGTGAACGTTTGAGACCAGTGCTTTTTATAGGCGAAAATCAGGTCATTTCATTTCAAAAAGAAAGGAATAAAACATAGCAGGGCATGCTGTTGTAGGAAAATAATCCACACCGGGGTGGTGTGAAACAGCCTGATTAAACACGGACATGTTTTATTCCTTGTACGTAACCAGAGCAATATGCCAATAATTACAATTTTAAAATGATTAATGTTAATTAATAACAGCACATCATGCTTTTTTTTTTAAAAACAATTCAACCTTTACATTTAATGTTATGAATGTGAGGCAAGTTAGCTCTTATATAATATAATATAATATAATATAATATAATATAATATAATATAATATAATATAATATAATATATTATATTATATTATATTATATTATATTATATTATTAGTTCTGTTGCCGGTTATGTTATAGCATCTAGACTTGTGTAAAACAGAGAAATTGTGGGGGGAAAAAAGTGGAAACTCCACTGTCATGATAACATGGTAGATATTTCCTGACTTTTGTAAAGCGCTGACACTGGAAACTCCTTCTATAAATGATTAAATAAATGTTTTCTAACAGTAAACTTCACCATATCAGTGATTATATTGCTCGCTTTTCTTTGTTACAAAACATTTTTTTAAATTCATTTGTTATTTAACTTAGATTATAGTGGTATATCTACCAATAGAACCACCAAACCTATAGAAATGGTAATCAAGCACATTAGTATAAATTTCATATAAATATAATATCATAAATTTATGTTATGGACAGAATTATTGCCCAACCCATGCTGTTATAGAAAATTATTTAACACCTTCTGATTCCAGAATGAGAGAGGGATATCAATCGCTATAAAACAGTTAAATAATCTACTACTACTAATAAAATAATCTGTTGGGTTTCTGTGTTTTATGTTACAGTGATACAGGTTCAGTGTCTACTTTTACATGCAGTTTATTAGTAATCAAGGTCGTCAGATTTGGACAGTAAGTGAGGAATTTTCTGAGAGAGAGTGTCTTTATATAAATGCAAGGACAAAACTATTCTGGCTCAGTCTTGGGCTTAATGTTTTATTTTGAATTTGTGTGCGTTGTCAGACTTTTATACTCAAAAAATCCAAGCCTTTAGGCTTCATAGTATAACAGTGTCTCATTCCCCGTCACTCTGCTGTAATAGGATGTACACAGATGCCCGATTTGATCTTTCCCCAGTTTTACACTGTTCACCTGTCATGGACCATAAAAAAGAAAGGAAAAAAAAAACACACCTCAAAAAAGAATGCAGCGATGTGCTCACCGGTGCCTGATTTAGTGGCGTTGTGAACAAAGACAGCCATTGAGAAAGCTCAGACAGTGTCAGAAATTATTTTGGACCACTGCTGCAATGCTCACCGAAAAGCCAATAGGGGGACATAAAACTCACAGAAAAGCTAGTTCTGCACCAGGTGCAATGACTAAACATAAGCAAAACATATTAATGGACAGAAAGATGATCCATATTACTTCAGGTTCACTTTGAAGAATGTTTTTTTTTTTTTTTATTGCATGTCTATGATTATCTTTGCATTTTTATGATTTATCTTTATTGTATAAACTGACACGTCAGTTACAGAATTTTATTTTTATAAAGATTGGGATCCTCTACTGTGTGCAAAGCAATATTAATAAAATTATCCATCTATCCATCCATCCATCCATCCATTCATGATCTGTACTGATTATCTGTCAGGATCACAGGGAAGCTGGAGCCAATCACAGATGACTTCGGGTGATAGGCGGGGTTACACCCTGAACAGGTCACCAAACTTTCGCAGGCCTAACCCACAGATGAACAACCATTCACACTCACATTCATGCTTGTGGCCAATTTAGAGTAGCCAGTTACCTAGACATGACCTAATCTGCACATCTTTGGGAGGAAACCAGATCACTCAGAGGAAACCCATTCAGGCATGAGGGAAAACAGCCAGGTTTGAGCCCATAACCTTCAGTGCCGACCACAGTACCACCATGCTACCTGGTGATGATGATAGTTTTTCATGATGGTTCTCACCGTGAACCGAAGTCCTGCTACTTGCGCACATGTAAAATTTGAGTTTGGATGTAACATGCATGTAAATGGAGATCTGCATATGGAATCTAGTTCATTAAGGTCTCGGATCTCTAAGTACCCCCAAAGGTCTCAAGGACAGTCACAGGCTCTACAGTCTTCTTTTTTATTTTGATATTGTGTAGTCAAAGTGGTACAACTTTTATCAAATTTATTAGCCTATTTGGATGGTCACATGGGAACCTTTTATATTGAGGAATGGTTCTTTCAGCTTGGTGAAAATTCTGTGTATGTACATGAAGCCAGTCATAGTCCTTTTTCTGCATTTAGCCAAACCAGGAATTTTGAATCCTCATTCAATCCAGTCAACCATTTTTTCAATTCATTAATAAAATGTTAATCTTTGAAAGGGCTGTCTGCTTTTGGTGTTATTAATTCTGTAAGCACCTCAGTTCTAAGCTCTGCTGTGTGGAATCAAAGGATTTGTGATGTAGCTGGAGCAGAAGTCAGAGAGAGAGAGACAGAGAGAGAGAGAGAGAGAGGGGTGTTTTTTTTCCTGGTGGTAATGAGATGGGGGCTGACCTTTAGGCAGAGCTGCACATCCCAACTGACCTTTAAGAAAAACACAGATCTCTCCTCTGAGCTTCAGCAATCCTACAAATACTAGAGCGAAGCAGATATAATAGCCTTTTATCCTCCTCTCTCTTTCATATGATGGCATAGAGCACTTTGCTGCTTTTTTATTTATTTATTTATTTTCCTCAGAAACAGACTGACGGATTATGGGTTTGTGTGCGGCACAATTTCATGTATAAATGCAGCTCTGTTAGTGACCATAAGGACTGCCAAGGGGCATGAATATCAGCGTGAGAGAGATGATGGGATAGCACAGGAAACTAAAGGAATAGAGGGCAAGAGATAAAAGTGAGAGACAGGGATGGGGTAAAAAATAATCAGGTAGTAGAAAGGTGCATACAAATGTGTGTGTGTGTGGGTGCGTGTGTGTCTATATCTTTGTGGAGACCAAGGCTATGTTCACCGTATCAGGCTGATGTGGCTGAAGTCTGCATTTTTGCCTCAGTGTGGGACAGATCTGATCTTCCAGGTCTATGTGGACACACAAATCTGATCTTTTTAAATCAGATTTTAGTCACTTTCATATCTGGCCTTAAATCATATATGCATGCAATTTGTGGTTATGTGTCATGGATGAAAACGGATAGATCAGGATTTGTGTGGCTTTTTGGCTATACGCATGCACTGAGCACTATCATAAGTCAGCAGTGTTTTGTCGATTTGTGCTACCTATTGAGATACGCTACTTCTGCTACTTAGCTTTTGCATGTCAGGGTTAAGATTATGATTCTAGGGTTAAATTCAAATGCACAAGATACGATGCATACGTTAGCTACTACGCATCCGTTTTTTGAGTTTAATACCATGAGTTATCTCACAAATATGTTTTAGTTGTTGGTGCCTAGGTGAGTTATCAAAAACGTAACAAGATGTGCATACGAGGACATTTCAGAGGACAGATGCGTGACGCTTAGATACAGATCACTTGTAATTATGAATGTGAACCATCAAGATGGGCAAATATGATCTCGGGAAAAGTGTATAATTGACCAATGAGGCTTGTAATGTGACCAGTGTCCACACAAGACAAAGTTATCTATCTATCTATCTATCTATCTATCTATCTATCTATCTATCTATCTATCTATCTATCTATCTATCTATCTATCTACAAAAATGTAAAACACTGAAAAACTGGGGCCAAGGTTAGTGTTTCATTTAAGTGTAGTCAGTAATTAGCTGCATTAATAATTATTTAATAATTTCCTCACAAAGATAGTAAGTTAAGTGTGTGTGTGTGTGTGTGTATTGAAGGGGTTGTATTGATTGTCAATCTTAGTTCTTGAGGGAAAGGTTCAATGGTGATTTGACCTCTGACCCTGTGTCCATGAGATAAGGACACACAAGTAGTTTGACAACATAGCTACAAATTCACAAAGCTAATCACTATCTGCGGCCAGAGGATCAGCCTCCTGCCAATACTGATCTAGTTGCCTAGAAAATGAAAAGCAATAAATGCGTTATTATTGCTGTCATTGGTGTTAGGTGGGTAAACTAGGATTTATAAGGTGCAGGGAGAAAAAGATGACGAGAGGATCTTTTTCTTTCATGGATGTGAACAAATTTGAATCAGTACCATTCAAAATATGTGCATCACGTGGTGTCTTCAACATTAATAGAGCATAGAAAGGTAGAAGAGAAGAGCTGTTTACCTGTGGAGACATGGTAATGAAGAGATGTTTACCTGTGGTGTATTGGTTAGCACTGGTGCCTTGCAGCAAAATGACTCTGGGTTCCAACCTGGTGGCCAACTGGAACTGGAGTTTGCACGTTCTCCCAGTGCCTGCATGGGTTTCCTCTCGCAGTCTGTTCATTTTGGTAGTCCTCTCTACATAGTGTAATATTGCCATAAAGAAGACCCCTCAGTATGCCAGATTTGGTTGTTTACACTGAACCAAACAACTGAAAGAAGCAGGAAGATTTTGCAAAGACAGATTGACAGCATGCCCTGCGATTGTTTGGTAACCTGTCCAAGAGGTATACCCCACCTCTTGCCTGATGTCAGCTGGGATTATCTCCAGCTTCCTCGCAACCCTGACAGATAAGCAACATAGATAATGGGTGGATGGATGGATGGATGGCGGTTTACATGTAATATGCCCGCTGTGCAAACCGGAAGCTTAGTGGTGCAGGATTTAATCTGTCTAGGCTAGCCAGCTACTTAAGTAACAGAAGGTGGGCTATTACTTTGGATACCTTTGCTTTACATAAAGACTGAGGCATAGATAATTAGTTTATATCATTTAAATGCTATGAAATAACAGCATTAAAACATGCCCACCATTGTTTCAGAACAGCCAATAAGCCAGTTAAGTTGGCATTATTATTTGTGAAGGTGAGATCAGTGCTCTGGCGAAGTCTCAAAGCCAAAATTTCTCAAAGTAAAAAAAAAAACCCTCAATGCAGATTTTCTCCTCTGTGTGTTTTATATTTTGTTTCTCAGTGTTGTTCTCCACACTCCATTTTCTCATTCTTCGAGTCAGTGAAAACAAAATGGTTCACCAGTATTTCTTCTACCGAGCCCTAGCTATAAGTGCTGTTAGAATATCAGAAGGCCAGTCTCTTAATATTTTAACTAAATGGAAATTGAATTTGTCATACTTCCCAACCAATCAGCCACTTTGCCTTTTTTTGTGTATGTCTGATGTCCCAGCAGAAAAAAAATCCAGCTTGGTCTGACCAGCAGCCAGCTGTTAAAACACAGGAAGAGCTGGTCAATTTTCTCTTATTTTATTTTTTCTGTTATTTTCTTATTCTTTTTTTTTTTTACTTTGTCAATAAAATGACTGAGATTTTCTGTAGTTGTTATTTTCTTAAAAGCACTCTGTCTACAGTGTGGCATTACTTGCAGCAATTAAGAATCTGTTTCCGTCTACTGGCACTTACCAGCTGGCAAAGGTGGTCTACCAGCTTGACCTGTGTCTTGCCAGCTGGTAGCTGGTCAGAATAAGCAGGATTTTCATCAGGAGTAATTCTTGCTGCTCTTTATTTAGATAGTTACATGGTTTACATGAAGTCACTTGACATGTCTGTTTTTTGTAGATTTACTGATGATGCAGACTGATTTCTAAGGGAAAAAGGCATCAGATAATTAGGAATAGCTGCACTATCTTCAGTGATCCATTGAGTGTATGTGTGATTTTATTTATTTATTTATTTATTTATTTTTTAATTGTTATATAGTTTTACAGGTGTTATTGTTTAATCACTTTCCACAAGCTTTATCTAACCTAATTTAACAGTGCAAACTGGCCATCTGGCAGCGTGTGATGTTTGTTTTATTTTTTTTTTTGTTTTGGTCTACAGGCTGATTAGGATTTCCTAACCGTAATGCTGAATAGTTTTCACTAGATGAAGCAAGATTTATTTAAATCCATATCTGATTTCTTTGCAGCATATAGCCCACTGAATGCCTAGACACAAAACACAGGGTGTGCTGCTACATCCTAGTGTGTGGGGGAGGACTGTGTTAAATAATGTAGGAACTGAACTCTAGGAAAATTGTACACTAAACATACGAGCAGAATTTCAATACCATATGTGACTGTATTTGCATGTGAGAATGCATATTAAGTTATTCAGATTTTTTTTTTCTCATTCTGAGGACACACTTGCTGTCTCTCTCTGTGGCTTATCAAAATTTTGCCTTGGTGAGCAGGTGATTTCTGTACTTTTGACATTCATGTTACTTTCCCTTCCCCCACACTGCTTGTGTGTATGTGCTTTTGTTCATGTGCTATCCTGAATGCTATCCCCTGCTTTTCACACTCTTTTCATCTGTCTTGTCATAACATGTAGTGCTCCTATTTCTCTAAAGCCTATGAACACACACACGCGCACACACACATTTACACAAGCATGCACATGTAGACTAACAAATGCACAGAATGGTAAAACATGGATGGAGAGCTAAAGGACATAAACTGTCCTTTAATTCAAGGCTCTGTCATATGTAAATTAAAGGCCATTTCCCCAAATGCAACAAATCACACCAAAAAAGCTGAAGTTAAAAATTGGAGACATGTCTATGCTCCACTTATAGCCATCTCCATCTTCTGAAATATCAAATTGCGAATTATCATCAATGGCCGTGGCCTTGGCATGGGCAAATGCGAAAGAATGGAAGTGGGTAGGTGTGGAGGACAGGATATGGGACATGACTGGGAGGATGTGAAGTGGTGGTATATGGAGAGCATGGCATGACCTGGAACTGGGCAGGATGTGGAATGGGAGGATGTGGAGGGAGGGAGTGGTGGGGTATGGAGGACAGGTTTTGTAATATAGGAAAGTTGTGCAGTAGAGTGGTGAAGTGTGGAATGAAACCGGGATGATATGGTAGCGTTATGGTTTACAAATCCCATGGGGTGTGGTGGGGCTGGGAGGCTGTGAAATTGTGGGGTATAAAGGGTAGGTTGTGGGATGGAACTGGTAGCATATGAAGTTGTGGAGTATGGAGGGCAGGGTCTAGGATGGAACTGGTACTATATGTAGATTGGAGAATAAGGTGCAGGGTATGTACAGTTTTTAGCTGGGTAAGTCAGTGTGTGGGTCGGAGTAGGTGGTGTAAGCATTGCATGGAATACGTAAATATGTGTGGTCAAGTGGATTGACCACTTGTGGATTGTTATGTTGTATGAAGGACAAGGTATGGGGTGTGATTGGGAGGATGTAGAGCTGTGAGGTATAGAGGCCAGGGTGTGGGTTAAAGTTGAATGGATGTAGAGGAGTTGTGTGGTGGGTATGGTGTATGGTATGTATGGTTGGGAAAATGAAAATGCTGTAGATTGGAGGGGTATAGCATATACGGCTGGTTGTAGAATGAGATGGAAAAGTTACAGAGGTAGCAGATGGTAGGTTGTGAAGAGAAATTTGTAAGGTTGTGAACTTGGGAGGTATGAAATCAGGGTGTGGGATGGGACTTTGAGGGTGTAGAGTGGTGGAGTATGAAAGGAATTGTGCATAATAAGAGAATGTGGTGGAGTGTTCGGGTGTGGAGGGCAGGTTGTAGAATGACGGTAGAAGGATCCTGCAATGTCAAATGGTAAGTTATGAAAGGCAGGGTGTGTCATGATATTGGGAAAATGTGAAGTTGTGAGATATGGAGGACATGGTGTTGTGAGGTATGAATTAAAGGATATGGGATTGGGTGGATGTGGAATGGTATTTTATGGAGGGCTGGGTGAGGGATAAGATTGGGTGGATGTAGAGTTGTGATTTGTGGAGGGCTTTATGGATGGGATTGGGTGGATGTGTAGTTGTGGGCCAGGGAGGTGGATGGACCTAGGAGGATGTTAAGGAGTCAAATGGTGGGGTATGGAGGATAAAGTGAAAGAAGGGATTATGCGCACATGTGGAGGGGTGGGGTTATTTAGGGTGTGGCAGGAAATGGAAAGCATCCTTCACAGTAGAATATGGAGGGCACTCTATGAAACAGAAGTTGACACAAGCTGATGTAGAGGAGTATAAACTGCAGGGTGCAGGACGTGAAGATGTGGAAGAGTGGACTTGTGGGGTACAATATCTGTCCCTGTCTTTTCCCCCACACTATTAGCACAGTCATAAAACTGTCTTTGTCTTGCTGTCTCTACCTCTGCATGCCTCTCTAGCTCTGCCTGCGTCATAAAGACAAAGCACCAAAACTTTCTCACTCTTAATGCTGCCTTCCATAAAGGCTTGTCTTTTATATCCTGACGTTCTCCAAGAGTCTTTGTTCTCATTCCTCCTCCTATGGCAGATCCCGAATCCTTTTATGTTTCCTTTTATTTATTTAAATTGTTTTGTACTGTGTCAGTGTTTTATGTAGACCATGCTTGAATAGCTTAAAAGCACTGTTTTTTTGGCAGTTTGATCAGAGTACCTGTTCCCTAAGGCTGTTACTTCTGCAGGAGAATGAGAGGGGACAGACACACACACATACATACACACACACACACACACACATAAACATGCAGAGAGTGAGAGAGTCACATATACACAGTCATAACCACCATATCATCACAATGTTGCATAATTGCATCAAGGTTATTTCACAGAACATTAGCAATATAGTTAGATTGATTGTATAGTAAAGATAATTAAAATTACATTACATGTCAGCCCTGAAAGTCTAATTATATGCTGGAAGGAACTTGTAAAATGTAAGCTTTATTAGTTATTTTTTTTATTCATTCATAAATATGGGTTTGAAAAGTGTCATCATCAGGAATGGTCCTTCATGACTAATCTATACATATCACTGACGCTTCCTTCAAAATTAAAAACATCTTTCAAGAGTTTTAGAAGCGTTTAGGAACTTTCTTTTTATTTTTCAGAATAAATTAGATGTGGTGACTAATTAGATAAAACATCAGAGAGTGACACATTCATAGCTACTATACATATTTTATGCATATTTTATATACAAAATTAGTCATGATACATATTTAATGTCCTAAAGTACTACATATTTTATACATCTTTTTTTTTTGGATAGAAATGGTGAGCGAGTGAGAGAAGGACTCATTGCTTTAATTAAAGGTCATGGAATGGTCACGGACATTGTAATATTTTGCCTTTATCACGTCTGTTAACATACTCGCTTCTTTTTTTAAGACACCAAGAAGAAGTAAAAATTAATGTGTATGAAATTGAAAGCAGGTGTGTGTGTGTGTGTTACACTTTCACTGACATTGAGGTCAGAGATAATGATGTTGATGAAGAAGAAGAAGAAGAAGATGATGATGATGATGATGATGGTTGAATCATGTTGTTTTTTTATACATGATGCTTCTTGGTTTGCGCGATGGTAATGAAATTGTTTTATTTCCCAGTAGAAAAAAACAACACAGGAGTCAAATTCCTCATCTAGTGTCTTATCACTGAGGTACAGCAGAGCGCTTACATCCTGGGATGTTATTACTCCTACAGTCGTTCCATATCTATTGCCGCCTCTTATTCTCTTATGTCTCAGACTCATCCTTCATGTACACTTTCTTGCCCTAACACTGTGCGTCATGAGTACATTCATAAAGCGGCACAGCGCCAGATGCAAATGTATGCTACTGAAAAATGTGTGCGTAACTTTGATATTAATACAGAATTAAAAGCTGCCGCTAATATAAAAACCGCACCTTGGACTGCAACTCCCAGCTTACTATGCATTGTGCATTAGGTGCCAAATTGCAAGTACAGAGCTGTCCAAAAGCTCAGAGCTAAAAAGAAAATGCAAGTTCAGATTACATTCCTAGTTGGTTTTATTCTAATTGTAGCAACATAGTAACATGCCATACGAAATTTTGTGTTCTTCTTTTGGATTGCAATGCCGATAAATCCTCTTGGGTGTGTTCAGTAGTTAGACAGGAAACAGGTAACGTATATTCACGTGATGTACGTGCCATGACTATGCCCAGCAAACGAGCCGTATTATAACACAAAGTAGCCACTTTTCTTTCACCAGAGTCCTAGAGTGTTCCTGCATTATTCCATTTGTTCTCGTAAATAGATAACATCTAAGGGAACAGAGCGTGTCATTGACGCAAATTCATCATGTAATGTTCAGAGCTGTTGTGGAGAATGGGATTAGGATGGACAAGAGTGTAAACTATCTTAGGTCTTTGCTAGTGGATGATTTCATATATGAATGAAATTTTTCGAATGCTTATAAAATACCCATAGGACATCTCCCAGAAAAACAAAACTTCTCTTACAAGTTGAAAATATTTGCACCTGGTAACATATTGGTTCTACTGCTCTGAGCAAAACAAATTTACCCTTGTATCTGCAACACGGGAAATAAATTTCAGAAACCTGCACTTTGTGCAAAACTGCCCAACTTTAGGAAATCAAGCAGAACGGTCAGTTCAGTATGCACTTGAGTCTTCTTTTTTTTATATATATAAGGAAATTTTAAGAGCTTTTTTTTTTTTTACTTTAAAGCAATAAACATTACAAAAAGCTCTCATATTTCTATGTTTATTTTTCATCATTTCAGATTCATTATGGGGCTCAAATGAATGAGCAATCTTGAATGAACCGGATGTGTATCAGCAATTACTGGATAGCTAGTAGCAAGAAGGGAAGATTATAGCTTGCTGTTAGTGCCTGATGCACTGATAATATGGATCACTATCTGCGTCTTAAAAATAGCAAGAGATGTTGCAGCTGAAAGAAATCAGCAGGATTTTGCTGCAAATTAAAATGATTCGAATCAGCCAAAATTTCTGCATATCTTGATTCCATTTTTAGCATTTCTATTATGAAAACGAGGAAACGGAGTTTCAGAGGTCACACCGTAAGCAGAAAATAGCCTGTAGACGCTGCTCCTAATATCTTCATCATTTTTCAGTTTGAGAAAGAAAGAGAAACGCTGTTTGCATGTTCCCATTTTTACCAGTTTCATTTATAATATCCAAGGTACATAACATTCAATTGTGCAAATGTGAGGGCAAAATGCTTGGTACAGATTTGTTTCTACAGTGCTGGCCATAATTACTGCCACCCCTTGTAAAGATTAGGAAAAACGGTTAGAAAAAAGTTAAACAGGAAACATGCTTCAGTTACATTGTGTTCAAAGTAACTTCCATGGGTGCCAATAATCATGGCACATGTATTTTTAGGATAGGGATTTGTTTTTCCTCTGAATACATTTATTTCAATTAAAGGCTGGATTTTAGTTTTCCATTTTTCAAGTGTGAGATGAAGCCACTTCTCGGTTTTTCCTCATCTTTACTATAGGTTCTAAAAATCATGGTCTCACATGTGCGTGCGTGTGGTGGGGAGGGTAAGGGTTGAAGCTCCGAACGTAAATGTCAACTTGTTGATGAACTAAAGTGGCTCATAGATGCTCCCCTGCTTCTTGACAAGAATCTTATAAGTGACCTTTCCCTATGCAGAAGTATGTTTCATCACATGAAACTGTGATTTATGGTTGTTTTTTTTAATCAGGCTAAGAACAAACTCTCTGAGACTGGGCCATAGCAGTGAGACATGAGCAGCACAGCCTATGAGCAACACGTTTATTATTTTTCACAGCAGGTGATTTTGCAAATAGTTTCAACGAGTAAAAATAAAAACTTAGACTATTTTCATTATTTGTATACACTACCGTTCAAAAGTTTGGGGTCACCCAGACAATTTTGTGTCTTCCATGAACAGTCACACTTTTATTTACC
>JAQLOM010000038.1:8075569-8087477 GCA_030068315.1 Chrysichthys thysi | reverse complement strand
TTAGTTTAACGTTATCTTCATTGAAACAAACTGTGTTTTTCTTTCAAAAATAAGGACATTTCGAAGTGACCCCAAACCTTTGAACGGTAGTGTATTTGATAAAATAAAGATGGTAAGATATTGATTTTTTTTTTTCAAGCATGTTGTCGTGTTATGATAGACTTGCTCTACTCTATTTTTAAGTATTAATCCTTCCTTCCATCTATCTTTCTACAGCATCATTGTTAGGATGTAGCTTTAAATAGCTGTCATTTCACTTTTATTTACAATATTTACTGTCCAGCTTTTACTGAGCTTAAAATAAGTAGTCTAATAAATAATAAACTCAAATTTGAAAGAAAAAAAAGCCCCCCAAATTACATAATTATATAATTTAACAAAACAAGTATATCTTTTTTTAATAGAGATTCAAAGCAATATTAATACAAACTGATACTCATCCAACAATTTTTGGATAACTGTCTTGCAGTGAGTCACTCCTGTGAGAATATCATGCACTACTACAGAGTAATATACAGTATATAGTGATTATATAGTGTGCTCTGTTCATCTGCTTCCCTGGCCTGCTGCCTATTTCTCCCCTGTCTACTTTTCTCCATCTGACTCTTTTTAAGTAGCACTTATGGCAATTTCACTACATATCAGCCTGCTTCATGGTTTAATGGATAAAGGTACGGTCTGATGTAACCATATGAAATTTATAATGTGAGTAACGTACAGAAGGTCTTAAAGTATTTTTAAAGCTGTTTAAGAAAGAGGTCTGATTTAAGGATTTAGGTCTCTTGCATGCCTGTGTGTGTGTGGGTGTGTGTGTGTCCTTGTCTGTGTGTCTGCGTGCATTAGCACCAGATTTCATATATGTTTACAATATTAAGGGATTTTGCTCTGAGTGAAAACTCTTTTTGAAAAGAAGATGCTCTAGAACTTTTAACAGGACAAACATAAAAGCTAGAGACAGAAAAAAGAAGATGACCGGTAGAAAGAAATACCTCTCAATGCCCCCATTTTCTGTCTCGCCACATACAGTTCTGATTTTTTTTTTTTTTGGGAGACAATACAGTGTGAGTCTCAGTACATGATGCAGGCATACATCAATACGGGGGTTTTATTTCTTCTTTTTTTTTTGTTGGGGAGGTGGGTTTTTTTTTTTTTTCCACACCGAAAAGTATATATGAGGTATGAGTACATATTTTGGGTACTCCTTGACTCCGATACTAATATTAATAGCAATATGAGTAACCTATGTAGTATTAAGCAATCCTTGGTGTCATGGGAAATTTTCTATAGTGCTGCTTGTGTTTCCTCAAATTAAATCGTGTTCATAGACTATTAGGCATGTTCTTTATAACATTAGCCAGTTGATTTTGTAGATAAAATCCAACCTACATTAGTTACCTTGCATTGTGTAGGGCTGCAGTGGAGTGGGTTTTGTTTTACTTGTGTTTCTGTACAGCTCTGAGTAAAGTATTGCATCAGAAACCTTTGTTGTCAAGGACCAATGGCAGCTGACCATCATGAACAACATACTCGGAAGGAGCTGGTTTTTTCCCCCCACTCACCGTGCACTGACCTATACATTTCTTTTCCGGCAAAGTAAGTGTTTGTGGAAGTGTTTGATCCTGATGGTTCAAATCTGACAGCTGGCTGAGGTCTTTCTGTGTGGACTTTGCACGTTTTCCCTTTGCCTGCGTAAGTTTTCTTTCCCAGTCCATAAACACGTAGATGAGGTTACCTGGCTACTCGAAATTGCCCGTAGGTGTGCATGTAAGTGTGAATGGTTGCTTGTCTCTGTGTTAGCCCTAAGATAGATCAGCAACCTGCCCAGGGTGTACCCCACGCCAGGCCGAAAGTCAGCTGGGATTGGCTTCAGCTTCGCAACAACCCTGAGAGATAGCGTTATAGGTAAAGGATAGATGGATGCATCTAGACGTCATGCTATAATGTGTTATTATTTCATGTCATCTGTTATTCATTGTACACTAGGCTTATGTCACATAAGCCTGTCACATAAGCCTGTATCATGTGTTAGCAGAGCATTTTTAGTATGAGCACAGTATCAGACTGCTAACGATGCAAGTATTAGTATCCATATGAGCCAGAGAATCAATATAATACAGTTGTATGATTTTTTTTTTGTGCAAATCGTTTCATTGTAATTGAAGAAAGCGTTCACTCTGAGGAGTGAGACTGACAGGCACAGAGGGAGGAGAGCGAAAGAAAAGAGACACGCGCAGTGCAAAAAGGAAATGCGTTTAATCACATTTGTAATTAATAGTAGCCTATAATAGAAAGAAATTTGCAGAATGAGTGTGGTTTGGCTTACGTTCAGTCGCAGTCACCTTCCAACTTTTCAAATTGCACCTGTGATTTTTTTTTTAAACATAAAATAGGTATAAACCTATTATGAATAAGATGATCTTGCTATTTTGTTATATATTGTGATTATAAAGCCCTGGCAGTAGAAAGATTAATGTAGAACAATATAAAATTTGCAGTCAAATGCAAACTTTGATCTATCGACAGAATGAACATTTTTCTTACAGTGACATTATTAAAACACCTAATAAAGCCAAATAGAGGTATCTGTTCAGAAGTAGGGGAGAGATGATTTTTGGTTTTCTGGGCATTGCACAAAATTAGTTGACTTTACTCCAAACTAGTGAGGTAGAACAGTGAACAGGAAAAGATCCCACAGCGATGTAATTGGCAAACATAGGGATGTGTTGGGATATTTTTTATGGAACAAGTGCATGAAATGGAATGCATTTTTAACGTACATCCTGTAAATTATGAATCAGTTTAGTTATATGTTTATTCATATGTAAAGACACAAGAAATTCTTTAACAGAATTATGAATGTATGAAACACTTGATACAATGAAATAGTAAGGATATTATAGGTGTGGAACCAATAAATTATTGGCACCCAATAACATTACAAGCATTTGTTTTTCACACTGTAAGCTAACAATGCTGCTGAAACTCAGAATCCATATCCAATCTCATAAAATATCATCTGCAGCTCTGCTTAACAGTAGTGCTTTAGCAATAATTGATGAAACTATAGCTTATACAGACCAGTATCTCCCCACAATTCAATATTAATGCCTCAACGAACTTCTTTTTCGGCTGCAGCACGAAATCTGTAAAAAAAAAAAAAAAAAAATGGTTCAGCTTGTCAGCAAATATACAACATATAAATATTGATATTCACAACATTCACAGTTGCATATTATTATTGCGTACCCAAAAATTTGTATTTATAAATCCATGGAAAAGAGTTATAATTGTAGTTTTATTTAAGCAGTGTACAAAAGCCATATGCCTGGGCCACCAAACAACAATTCTTACATTTATACAAGCAATTTAACCAATTGTCTGCTCCAGCATTTGTCCTGTATATGAATTTGAGCCTTGATCAAAGACTCAGACATCTTGCAATAATTTCTTATGAGCAAGCGTTACTTAATATCAAAACAAACCTGGAGTTCAGTGATCATTAGTTATCGATTGTTTAAGCATATACAGGTAGTCCTCAAGTTACGATGGAGATGCATTCCGCTAGAAATATTGTATGTCAAAGGTAGCTTAGGTATCTTAGCCTAGCTTACCGAGAAGCCTTTTCCTGTAGGAGACATTCTGGGACGTTTAGAAGACATGCTTTTGAATTAAAATTAGCTCTTGAAGCTCACAAAATATGTAATGCACTGTACAGTACACCAATACACAAGTTAACTCTGTGAGTTGCGAGAGAGAGTGAGGCATCACACAAGGCGAGTGACGCGTACTTCCGGGTGTCGTCCGTGTACTTCCGGGTGTCATCCGTGCACTACCAGGTGCCATCCGCGTACTCTGGGTATTGTTCCGAACATATCGTACATCATGCGCTGTTACGCTGGCCTGCCAGCGATGCCGCCCGCGAATTTTAAATATTTTCTAAATATTTTACAATTTTTTTTGCATATTGCAATCATTATCGTAACTCAAAAAATCGTAAGTCGGACCATCGTAACTTGGGGAGCACCTGTATAGAATATTAGAATATAGAAGCTCACATGAATAGCTTGCCCCTATAGTTACAGCACTGATGTGAAGGATATTAATTTTAAACATAGCGTATATCCAAAATGAAAGTTTTTATGAATGAGGAATAGTGTGTTGTCCTCATGGCAACTACGAATAGAAAACCTAGGGTTAGCTGACAGCTAGTGATTTGTGTTCACCCCTCTCTTTTGTGGAAGGAGCAAATTGGCTTCGCAATCTGCCTGATATTTTCTAGTCTGTGACCCAGGCATTAGAAGATGTTCCTACGCTCCTACATCTCTATAACATGGTTTTTTTTTGCAGGCACAGATAACTGCACCTTTTAAACTCTGCTCATATCACACCCATGTTTTATCTGTTCCCACATTCAGCATAAGCTGCTTTTTATTACTTTCATGGTCATGGTCTTGCCTTTCTGAGCTTTCCGCACTCCATCCTTACAACCCTGAGGCCCTCTGGCAGCAGTCTGCTTGCAGAAACCCACAGCAGCCTTGCATGTTGTGCTCTAGATGAAGGTCCTTTAGTGCCATTGGCCCAAACTGTGTATGTGACCGCACTTCTTTCAAATCTCTTCACGTGATATTATTCTTTTTGACTGACCATTAATAACACCATGTATGGCCTAACTGCCTAATCAGGAAAAGATTTTGAGTACCCAGCCATGTGCATTGCAATCTGTAAACGAAAGCTGGCTGCGAAAGCTTTTTTGAGTCCCCTGGTGAGACTCTAATTTTAACTTATAACATACACAGCATTTAGTGTGTTTACTTACTTCCTGAGTGTTTACATTAGCGGTATTAGTTGCTCATAGCAACAAATCAATTAATTAATCAGGGTTGAGTGTCCGTGCTATTCTGTGGCAGATTTAATAAAATAATTTGCTTGCATGTGGGCTGAAAGGAGTGAACCCCCACTGTGTTTTACAGATTGCTTGGTTAATATCTGATTCTGCTGTTTTAGCAGATATTCCTGATCATGCTTATATACACAGTAAGATAAAATCTTGTATGACTTTCTCTGGGGATAGATGGGATAGAATTATATTATTATATAGAATTATATTATTATTATTATTATTATTATTATACTTGTATAATTATTCATTATTATTATAATTATTTTTATAATGGAACATGTGCATATAAATAATGTTAGAAAATCAAATATGTATTTTAACCCCATTTTCTACCAATTTTGTCCAACCCATTAGCACCCGGTGAGCTAACTATTGAAGCTAACTACTAACAAGTGTGTGCACTTTGCGAATGCCTCATTCTTTTTGAAGGCCTCTTTATTATAAGGAGTCAGGTTCACCAGCACAATTTTCTCCTTTTTTCTGTCTCAGCTGCTCCCTCTCTACTGCATACATCAACGAAGACTAAGAACGTGTGGAAATTCACTAAATTTCCCAGAGGAACCTTCCCGAGGGATTAATAAAGTTCTATCTAATCTAATCTAATATTGTACTCAAAATGTAAGTCGCAGTAATGTCTGATAGATGTTTACATTCAGTCCACTGAAGTAATTATACTGAATTTTTTTTTTTATTACAAACAAATGGATCTGACTGTAAACCATAGCCAGGGATCTTGAGTTTGAAAGCTCGAGTTCGATCCCATAATGCCTAGCTAGCAGGTAATTTCTTTGGAAGTTTGGAAGCAAGGATGTAAGAGGCTGAAAGATGCACTGGCTTGCTTTTGTGTGACAAAACGGAAACTTTTTTTATAGCTAATAAATCTGTTACCTGCTTAAAAATATATATATATTGGAGGAAAAACATCAACAGTTAAATGATAGCAGTCTTTGTTTAAAAAAAGATTAAAAAAGAGTGTTAAGGACATAAACCTAATTGTGGTGTGTTTTAGGCTATGCACATTTATTAGCACATTGATTTATTCTGACGTTTTGATTGATTGACTGATTTGAGCGGTTCTCTAAAATGAATCGAACTGCCCATCACTACTACTAACGGAGATGTTACTTTCACATTCATATTCTTTTTCTGGCTAATTTACAATTTTTTGCCATCACTCCGTCTGAGATTCTTGTTAGCTCGGTATCTCCAGAACGAGTAGATAAAAGTTCGTATGATTTCTATGGAATTATCATTTTAACCAGCGAATGAACTAATTAGACTTTGGAATTGATCCGAACAGGTCAAGCCAAGGTCACAGCAAGGATAAATGTCCGAAATAGTTCATCTTCAGTAGCTTCCTTCCAACCTGAAGTACATTGTAAAGATATTTAAGGCATAAAAATGAGTAAGGATTAGACTTGTTGGCAGTGGAGACATCCCTGTCAGCACCAATAACTTCAAATTCTATTTGTTACCATTAAAAGTACATTAAAGGTTGATTGAAGTAAATCCAGGTCATCGCCTTTTTCAGTGCCATGTGAATAATTCAAAGGTTATCAGGTTATCACCTGCAGGGCCACGACTGCCCCTGCTTCACCTTGCTGTTTGTCTGATGGCCCTCATTACACCTACTGCTGGTTTTATCACCTCCCAGTCTGCTGTGAGGTTACTGAAGTGAGTGTGCTGATGTGCACTGAAATTGATGATAAAGGATAAGAAGCTCAAAGTGTGCTCTCTGGGCAGTCTGCTCCACTAGATGAATAGAGTGGAAATCTGATTAGGCTTAGAAATTCTGATGCCAATCTTTATCTCACAATCTGCCTCTCCACCTACTTTTCCCCTCAGCATGTTGCCAGCATCTAAAGTAAAGTGTGCTTCTGCTTTGCTCTTAGTGTAATTTTTCTCCCCTCTCTCCCTGTGCTATAGGGATTAGGGTGATATGTTTGTATGGTTATATGCTGGCTCTCTTTCTGTGTTTCGTCTGATTGTAGTTGGGCTGACCATTTTTGGAAAAGGAGCTCTGTGTTCTCTCTGTTTGCTTGTGATAAAGCATGTCAGTTTCCATTCCTGCTCCCGCTGTCTACATCACTAGAAACCACTGCAGTATGAGCTGAGACTTTGGCTTCACCTGCTTTAGGACATGCAGATGTGCCGAAGCTGTGAACGCCCTCACACAAATTTTTTATGTAGATGCATTCATGGTAGATTTAAATTTATCATTTGGCGTTGCCAGAACACTGTTCCCGCTAAGCTTGACTTATCAAGGCAGTCATACGCAAAGAAATACTTTTCCGAGTAGGTCACATTTAGATCCATATTAAAGCCATAAACAATTCAACAGGACGAGCACATATGCCTAGGCATACACCCACACACTCACTCACACTCTCTCACACACACACACACACACACACACACACACACACACACACACACACACACACAAACACAAACAAACAGTTTTGAACCGCTTTGATGCGAATATATGAAAGTGGAGGAGGAAGCAGCATAAAAAGCAGAGCAAGCCATGCACCAGGATTCACAAAGCAGCAAGTCGCTTGTGGTATGAAGCTTTTTAATGTGTTTGATGATTTTAGCATTTTGAGCAGTAAAATATTCTATTTAGGAAAAAGAAAATACACATTGGGTTAATGTCTCGTTCGAGCATCTATCATTATAAGCTATTATCATTTGGTTTAGTTAGGGCTGCAAAATTAATCACATTTCACTTGTGTTTGATTTTATTTTTTTGCTTCTTCAATTAATTAAACATAATTAAAGGCAATAATGGTAAGATCAGCTAAAGGTAATGATGCTGACAAACACAAATGTTACAGTTTGCTTTTTTTTTTCTTTTTTACTCTGATGCATTAAATTTTAATTAATTTAAAGTAATTTTCATTTTAATTGGGATTCTGTTTATTAATAACATATTCCAATACTATGGAATTCTCAAATCTGATTGGTCAGAATTTGTTGGTTAAATTTCTAAACATAGCTCCAGCTGTTATTCAAAATGTTTATGTAAGTGGGCTTGTTTTAATATGTTTGTTTTAATTTGCCTTCAATACAGTGTTTCTATGGTAATAAGACTCTGTGTATCAATAAGTGTTAACAGGAACTTCTGCATTAAAAGGTAACTTATCTGTTTGTCCCTCTCTGTCACGTTAGTTGCTTATCCAGAGCTCGGTAAGCCTTGAAATTTATGTAACTGGGTCTTTTTAACTTTTAACTGAATACCATATGGACCATTTTGATTTACTGTGTGATCACAGTGTACGAAGAAGATTCTGTGTGTGTTTCGGCAGTTTCTGACTTTGCGCAGTAAGTAGAGTGAAGAGATGCAATAAGAAGATCAAAAGATGACTGGAATAACTGCATCACTTTTTTTTAGCGCGAGGGCAATCATTAGCATATAAAATTTGGCAACTATTGCATTTTATCCAAAGGTATGCATATTTGTGTACTGGGTCAAAGAGTACACATCAGTATCTTTATTTGTTGTTATTTTGGGGGAGTAAGATAAGTATATTCGTACAAATTAGCTAATTGTGAACTAGAGCCATTTTGAATTATAGTCACACGGTGATCTCCCATAATGTTCGTGGACATCCATTGTTCCAAAAACAGCTATAATTTCTCAAACATTTAAATATTTAAAGTTCAAATCCACATTTTAATGTTTAAGGTTCCAAATTCTACTCTAGGATTCACTTAAACCAGTCGATCCTAAAGATTTGGGAGAATGGCTGAGAATAATGCACCTGTAATTTATAATATTTTTACTGTTTATTTTATACCAGATTTCTAATTAAATAAAAAAGGACAAATGCATCTATTAGTAAGGAACATTGCATGAAAGCTGCCCATAGTTTCCAACAAAAACTTATTGGACACTTATTCATTTTTTTTTTCCTGTGGCTGAATCGCAGTGGAGTCCTACTGTGTGATGGAAAGCATAAGTATTCACCCTCGTCGAACTTTTCTATGTTGTGTAGCAATATAAGCCAGAATTGAAATGGACTTGCTTTGGATTTTGTGTTTTAGAATATATGTCTAACATTCGAAGCTGCAAGAATTGGAAGGTGCAAATGTTTTAAGGACACAAACAAAAATGTAGACATTTGCTGGTTGCATAAGTATTCACCCTTGGAGCAGTACTTGGTAGAATCACCTGGGCCTGCAATTCCAGCTCCTAGTTGTCCTGGATATGTCTCTTTCAGCTTTGCACATCTTGATCCTGATAGTTTTTGCCCATTCTTCTTGGCAAAATTGCTTAGGCTCTGTCAGATTGGATGGAGACTATTGGTGAAGATCAATTTTCAAATCTAGCCTCAGATTCGAGCCCTGGGCTTTGACTGGGCCAACCTAACACATCCATGTTCTTGGTTTTGAACGTCTCCCAGTGTACAGGACTCTAGGGATGTAATTATCTCCTACTGTCAACTCAGTTTTACAGAAGTGTTGAAAATAAAAACATCAACATGACTGTCATGATTTTCCAATACCTGGTAAAAGAGCAAATCTTTTACTTCCAATATAAGCTTGTAATATAAGTAGCTGTAGGTAAATAAATATGAAATCGGAAACATTTCAGTTCATGAAAAAGTTCTGAGTATGATTTCTTGTGCTTTTTGTGTTGTTTAGGAAAGTAACAATGAAATACAGACCCACTATGCAGTGCTACTGCTGTTTGTCCTGTCTGTGACAGCAAAGCTAAACAATATTCAGATCATTTAAAATACTCAGTCATATTTGTACTCCATGTAAATACTCAATTAAAATCTAATTACAGGACCTTGACAGCTGTAATACTCACACGCACTGAGGCACAAACACTGCCCCTATACTAATATGCAAATATTATTTTTAGATGGCCGCCACACCGCTGATGGCCATGCATGGTCTGATCTCGGAACAACTGTTTTTAGTACCATTTTGACTCTCAACAGGACACTGCATCCAGAAAGCCTGCACTCGGATCAGAGAGTAAGCCTCCTCCGAACAGGCTGTTGAAGCCTTTAGAGCATCAGAAAAGCACCTCATGACTTTTACGCGCTTTCTCTGTGACCAGCCAGTAAAGATGAGTGAATAAATAGCTGGCGAGACCTGTCAGGAGCTCTGACAGTGTATCCTCAAACACGTTTTTAACTTTTTAAAAATTCTTTCTGTCATTTTTAATTCAAGTAGCTTGTAACTAGAGAAGCTATCATACTGTTGAAGAGTGCAGATATCATTGCATCAACTTAATGCTTAAAGTGTTTTCTGTTTTGTCAGTGCAGTGGTGTGAGTTTTTAAATTATTAAATTTTATTAATCTAATCTGTAGCTAAATTCCTCCCTAAATTTTTAATTACACTTAAAAAAAAAAAAAAAACAACCTCATGGAATTTACATCATTGACCAGAGACGTCAAACTTTGTCACATTTTGTGTGCCCTTTAAGTACCATAATCTTGGCTATTCATTTTTTTTTTTTTTAGCATATCTATATTATCAATCGACACCAATAACCTAGGCTCTGAAAACCATATAGGAGAAAGGAACCAATTCAGTTGTACGCTGAACATATTACCTGATGACATTTATTAATCTGAATTAGGTATATCTGTATTTCAGGTAAGAAAAATAACCTTAAAAAGGAGCTTCAACTCAATTGTTTGATCACAGTGTATTATCTCTAATAAGAAGATACACATCCTTATTCCCCCATCTCTCTTGTCTTTGCCCTTTATCATTTTCCCCCTCTGTACTGGTTGATACATTTTGGGATTTTGAGTCAATCTTTGAATCACACTAAAGGCAACACGTGACGTGTCTCTCAATCATTTCTAGCCACAGCAGATAGGCGTTTATTTTAACCAGTGCTTCAGCTCTGTGAGCTGTGAGCCTACGCTGTACGAGCACGTATTGTGGGATATGCTGCGGACCATATCATTTTCCTTCTCATCTCATTCAAAGCGCTGGCATTTTACTGGAAAATGTTTAATTTTACTCAAGAGTTTCTTTGATGGACAGCTAAAGACCCTGCTAATGCTTTGAAGCATCCAGAGTGCTCAAGGCTTTGAGGCAGGTTGTTTTGGACAGGTCTCAGAAGCACTTCAGATGAAGCATTAACCGGACTTAAGGACACTAGCTCTTTCACCCCACAATGCTTTAATGAAATGAAAGCCGTGTGACTGAGGCCAGACTCTGAGATACACACCCATACACACAGTGACACACTTACTGAGTTTTACTGCCTAACCGGCTGTGTGATAGATCAGATAAAGACGTACTTGAAGTTGACAAGCTTGACCCTCTTTTCATTTCTACACATACATTATTCACACACAGTGCATGGGAACAGCGCGAGACAGCGGCAGGCATGCAGAAAGGGAATGGCTGAGCGAGTGCTAGAGTGTGAGAGACAGACTGTTCTGTAGCTACCATCTCCCAAAAGGACAGAGTCCATGGTCTTTACTTAATTTCTAATTATCTGGTTCTTTTCATCATGCAGCAGGGTGGTGCTGATCTCATTGTCGGCTTTAAAATGAACATACAAATTGTTCAGGGCAAAATATTTGAAGACATTTGTTTTCACAGTGTACTGCCTCATTCATAACGTCCGGTGGGTAACATTTTCCTATAAAAAGCAGATCTGAAATTTACTGCACAACCCAGGATTGCGTTATTTGGTAATCAATAATTCTCCAATTATGCATATTGTTTAAGAATTCATTATTTAAACCTGAGACAAATCCAATTTGAACTGCTTGAAAAATTCTTTGAGGTAATGTAAATAGTTATACCCTAAATTCACATGACATTTGCTACAAGCAATTTTACAGTATAATGTGATGTCATATACAGTGGGATGCGAAATGTTTGGGCAACTTTGTTAATCTTCATGATTTTCCTGTATCAATCGTTGGTTGTTACAATAAAACATTACAGTTAAATATATCATATAGGAGACACACACAGTGATATTTGAGAAGTGAAATTAAGTTTATTGGATTTACAGAAAG
>JAQLOM010000038.1:8022477-8034368 GCA_030068315.1 Chrysichthys thysi | reverse complement strand
TGTGTGTGTGTGTGTGTGTGTGTGTGTGTGTGTGTGTGTGTGTGTGTGTGTGTGTGTGAGAGAGAGAGAGAGATTGGAGTGAAATATGTCTCAACTGTGAAGAAATCACAGCAGTATTTGACACTTCTCACCCCTTTTTGCCTCCACGTTGACTGCTGGGTCAAATTGACCCAAACAGTATCTATGTAGTATAAACCTGCAGGGGGGGTTGCAAATATGTTAAAGGAACAATTTACATTTTACATGGTGATTACACTTAGTTAGCCAAGCAGAAGAAGTTTCATACTGAAACAAAAATACTTTTAACAATTTTATTAACTTTAAAATGGGTCCATTTGAACCGCAACATAACAGGATGGTTAATTATCTTAAGCCTCACTTTAGCACATGATGTTCATTAAAAAGCAATCTGGATTGTGACCCCAGGATTAGTTAATCGGTGGATTATGTGCATGGATAGTTCTGATGCAGCATTCCTATAGCTCTTTTTTAATGCATTATATGTTTAAAAAAAATCTGTGCCAGATTTATAAATGTTTTAGTCACACAGATTTTCTTGGTTCTCATGTAAATGCTAATCACTTGTTATTACCAAGCGTGTTCATGGCATAGCTGTTTTACATTCAGTGAACTCCACTAAAGTGCATAATGAAAATGGAAAAATGATGACTAAAGACTGAAAAGCCCCTTCTACAAAAGACAAGCCCTCAATCTTCCAGCAATGCAGCTCAGCCACTGTCGCCCATCAGCTACCACAGGCTAACTCATTTTCCATTTTGATGGTGGCATTTGTTTTTTCTAATTGAATACCAGTGTTTATTTCTTATGATTGAAGGATTTGTTTTGGGTGAAATTCTTGCAGGTCATTAATGTGAAACAATGGATTTTCACAAAATTTCCATTCAATTCAGATGTGTAATTGAAATAGATAAGATATTTAATTAAACTTGATAGCATGTATGAGTCTCATAATAACGCATATCCAAGATTATGAATTAAAATCTTATCAATTAATGTTACTCTTACAAGAAACAAATGTTTTACTGAACGAATTGGATTTTCATGAAAGCTATGTTCCTTGTATAAATGCTCTTGCAAACACTTTACAAATAAATTAGTTCGCATCCAGTTTGATAAATAAGGTCCGTTGTGAATAATAAATGGTGCATAAAATAGTTTTATGACTCCAAAGTATGTTTTGATTTTTGTGTCAGGACTCCTCTCAGACTTCAGCTTGTCATAAAAACATACTGTAGCTTTATACGGTTTAATGTGTGTGTGTGTGCATGTGTAGGCAGTTGGTGTAGGTGGCTGTGCTTGTTTTTGTTTATGATGTTAGTACAAGAGCAGGTACATGAAACACTCGCATGAACACAGTTCTGTGGTTTCGAGAGAGAAAGGAAAGCGTGAATCTGTTCAGAGTGGGTCGAGATTTAGTAGAGCAGCTTTGCAACACCACAAGACTCTCACTGACTGTGATGAATACATTCCAACTCTGTGCGTCTGTGTGGGGAGCGAATCTCACTCCCGTTATATAATAACGGTCCGTACTGAGCTAGCAGAAGGGGCCCGTATGGCTCTCCCCAGTGTCTCGCTACAAAATGCATTCAAATATGTATTCAGACTGTCACAGTCTTGCATATACGAGCGGTGTAGTTTTACTTAGCTCCTGTTCCTGCTGAGTGAGCCTTAAATATCCGACGTACACTACACGAGTCTACGTTTGTGGTGAGATCAATTTAGGAGACAGATTCCGTTTTTTGGATCATGTTATTCAGTCACACGCTCTCCCGTAGTCAGTAATGAAAAATGAACCCGCTCTACATGGATATCAATCAAAGCAAGACAATGCAGGCTGAACGATGGCAGACATCCAATGAGTTTGTGATGTGAAGCGATATAGGCTGCTTGCTCGATCTGTAGCAGTGTATAATAGTATAGCTCAGGGGCCTGTTCTTTTTTATGTTCTTATCAGCCATGCCTGTCCTTCTGCCTGCTGCTGCTGATGGCAGTAAACACTTCCCATTTCAGCGAGACTTCTCAAGGTCTCTTCTTTGCTTGTTGAGAGTTTCGAACTCTTTGTCAGTATCTGTTGGAGGCTGCACAAATAAAGTCAGATTGCCTTTAATTTTGTACAAATAAGCATGAAGAGTCTAGAATTGAAGGTCGGGCTTCATGAATAGTCTTGTGCTTGCTACAGATCTGACTTTTCTGTTTTACAAAAGAGCGATGCTGGGAGTCAGCTTCATGTTTAAGACTTATGTAAAAGCAGCACTACCAAAAGTTAGTCAGTCTGAGTCATCGGTTGGTGTGATATAAAGAAACACCCACACATCCACCCAGATATCTCTTATCTTTGTGCAAGCTAACATGGAGGAGATGCACTTCCAGTCATCTGTGGTTTCCTACCGAGTCCCATTTGTCACAAATTCTGAGCGCTACAAGTGCCGCTTTCATGCTTCTTGTTTTTGTCACATTACATGCCATGTCCTTGTGTTCCTGTTCGCGCCCTGTGTCTGCCCCTGTCCTGTGTTCAGTGTGGTACCCTATTGTGTCCTTGTGCTCTGTGCTACCACCTTAATTCATTTGTCAATGTATGCCCTGTTGTTGCATCCATCCATCCATCCTTCCACTTGCAAAGCAGACTTTCCACTTAATAAAAAATATATGTTTACTTAACATTTTTGGAGTGAGTCTCCGGTGTAAATGTTTTGTAACAGTCAGCAAGTCTTTCTCCATTGGAAAGTCTTCAGGACCAAAGATTATGTGCTTTCTGGTTTCTTGGTAACTAACGGGAATTTGTTTCACAGAAGTTGTACAACATGAAATCTAATTCTAAGTGGTTAAAAAGAAACTTCTGTGGAATAAGAGGGATAAAACACTTCAGGGTGTGCAGTTATAGGAAAATAATCAACTTGGGTTAGGCCGCATCACTGCACCTCATTACGGATTCTTTTGCTATAACAGAATGCTGTGTTGGGTTTTATTCCTGATGGCATTCTAGCATATATAGCATGCCACATACATTTACATTCCACTTATACATTTAACATCAATGGTTGAAATATCCAGATGGCCAGGAGAACTTTCTGTTACTTTGTATAAATGTGTTATCTGTCTTCTGGTGGTCTTCTGTGGGTGTTCGGTCTTGAACATAATGTTTATATTGGATAATTATTCATCTCTATGAAGCTAATAATTTGGTCTGGAATTTTAATAAGGTTGTGCAACTTTATTAATCCTGTAAGTTACCTGACGTTTTCTGCATAATGAGGGGTCCCAGTATGTTATGTTAGCTTAAAAGGGGGATTAAAAATTTGATTACACTGGTGTATTTTAATTTTCACACCCCTTATGACTTTTACTTTACTACATTTAAAAGACAAATATTGCCCTTTTGACTCCAGTATATTCACCTATGAAGGTTCCCAGTACAGTGGAACCTCTGAACACGAAGACGGAAAAATTGGTTCCCGACCACAAAATCTGGCAAAATTTTGCATCTGGTCACGACCACATAATCAGGTGCTGAACAAAAACAGCCTCGGCCATTTTCCCCTTCCGCTTCGTATGCGCCAGTGTTTTCCCATTTTTTGTTTGTGTATTGTGCAATTGTGTATTCTGCCCTACAAAGGCAAAAGACCTTAACTTGTCAGAGTGTGAAACAGAAAAAATGACTTTAAAGTTTCTGTTTTGTTCAGACAAAAATATTATAGGTAGGACTCCCAAAATTTCACAACTAGTTATACCTGTATACCTACCTATAATATTTAACCTTTAAAGTCATTTTTCTCAGTTTCTCACTCTGACAAGTTAAGGTCTTTTGCTTTTGTAGGGCAGTATTGACAAACACTAACAAAGACGTCCCTTTAATCAGTGTTCATTGGCTGTACTGTAACTTCCTCCCCGCCCATCTTCCTCCTCACTTCCTTAACGCCAGAAGTCGACTCATGCAAGGTTAGTTTTCTTGGTTGTTTACAGTAAGTTTTTGTAAGATTAAGGATTGTTCAATCTTTGATTTTTTTTCTTTGCTTAAAACTCATTTACAAACAATGTTCACAACATTTTTCATTGTGTTTCTCTGCATTTGTGCTCTATAATCCTTCATTATGGGTCCCAAGAAACTGGAAACGGTAGCGAGAGTAAGAAGCCATATCCCTCCGCCACCATAGTCCTCCACCACCACTTCACACATGGTCCGCGGCACAAACATTCACTTCTGGTCAAGCACTGGTGGTGTGAACATGTTCAATGAATTTTTTTCATTGTGTTTCTCTGCATTTTTGCTCTATAAGCCTTCATTATGGATTCCAAGAAAGTGAAAAGTGGAAATGGTAGTTACAGTAAGAAACCTAAGCGTATAACAGTTGAAACTATGTATCCACCGCAAAGGGAACGTGCAGTAAAATCATCTGTTTATCTCATTTAGTTTTATTTTTCTATAATTAAGGTTATTTTAATTTTATTCTATTGTGGCGAAGGTGGGCTTCTTCCATCGCCGGATGCGTACACAACACAGGAGACGACAACCAGCTCTTTTAGGAAAATCTCCCAGCAACAGCTTAGGAGGCTCTTTATTATTCTCTGGCTGCAGAGGCAGCGTAGTTCTTAAAAGAACTAATGTCTGTATACAACCAGAGGAAGAACAGACTCACACAACAAACACTCACACTCACATGCACTCACTCACATGGCCGAACGGGCCGAACGTCACCCGAGTGAACCAACATCTCGGGGACAGTGGATTCACAAAACATACCCAGAACACTCCCAAATATTCCCCAAACGATACAGCACAACATGTAATAACTCTGGAACAAACTAACAAGGGTAAACACGCATAATAAACACCTAACTTTATCAATAATGCAGACCATGCAAACTATGCGTCCCAGTGCACAATGGGAGACCCCGCCCACACCCGGAAGTGTCGCTACACTATGCTTTATTGCCACACATAAACCCATAATACACTTTAAAAACATGTTTTTGAGGCCTAAAACACTTTAATTGTATTTAAATTCATTTCAGTGGGAAAAATTGATTTGGGTTGCGAACAAATCAGTTCACGAACAGAGTCTCGGAACGAATTTTGTGACCCGAGGTTCCACTGTACTTGTTAGTTTTGAAGCACAGCTTTGAAGTCAGCAGATGAATCGTCTTTCCTTTTCTAACAGGCCACACCGCGTGCTCATCATGGGAGAGAACCAATCACAGTAAACTACTCCTACACTCAAGTTCAAAGTGCTTGCTGCAATGTTTGAACAGTTCGATTTGAACTTGGTCGTGGTAATGATGCCTACGGAAGATAAAAATGATGATTCCTCACCACAGCATGCATGACCTTCTTCAAAGTCTGTGTTTGAGATTTTTGAAGAAAAAAAAATTCATATCATTTTAAATGTTTGCTCTGCTAACATGCAAAAACTATACAAAAATCACCATCCAACCTGATAAAGCATGTTGAGGTATGTAAAAGTTGTTTAATTCCAAATCAACCATTTTAAATGAAGTCATCTGTCCTTGTTGTAGTTGCAGATTTTATGAGGAATCTTTATATATTTCTATAGATTTGCCCGCCAAGTTGTCGTATTGGGATACAGAGTGAATCCACTGCTGACACTAGCTAGCGAAAATGAATGATGAATTATTGTTGCTGCCTAAAGTCCTTCAGAAATATGTTTTAATCTTGTCAAATAAACAATGCAACAATGCACTGACATTAAAAAGAAAACATTAAATACATCAAACACTGAAAACATTTAAAAAGCACTGTTGAATTAGCACTGAAGTATTTTTTAAAAGCAACTACTCCAGTACTTAACACACACAAAAATGTGACTGAACAAATTTCATTTATAGTATTGGATTAATATTTGACCAGGAAAATCTATAATTTGAAATAAATATGTATGTATGTGTTCACCTCTGACAAAAGGTAACCATATGCTATTTTTTAAAACATTTTGAGTTAAATGCTCTCATTATGTATGCATAAAAATTATGTATGCTGATCCAGCACTGGACCAGAGCAGGGACACAGTTTTTGTGGTTTGACTAAAAGGCCACTACTGTATCACTGTGACAGTCACTTCCCCCCAGGGGGACGTCTAGGAGTTCACACACATGCGCCTCTATGGGAAAAAATGAGCAGGTGTGCTAGTGGTGTTTACATTGCTGTAATTAGTTTTCAGCCATTGCACGCATACATATGAATTAGCAATCATCTTATATAACCAGCAACCAGTGTCAGTTGTGTCATTGTAAAAATGTTGTCCAAAGTGCAACCTAGAAAGCCTGCGTTCAGCTTATTTTTGCTGCTAAAACTTATGTTTATCTTTTTAAGAAAAGGAAAGCTTTGCCTTAGTGAATAAATGTAGACGGTGCACTTTTGGGTGTGATTGTGCGTCATGTTTCCTTTTCTTTTCTTTTTTTTTGCATGCACTTAAATCAGGATTGTAGTACAGTTTTCTATTGAAATTGAAAAAAGGGAACATTTAAAAAGAAGCACAAGACACCTTTTCTTTACGCTCTCTCTCATTTTCTCTGAGTTCTTATTTAAAAAAAAAAGTGAGATAAAGTGGAGCTGACAAAAACATTCATATTAAATATACTGTATATAAAGGTGTTTATACTGACGGGTGATTTTGAACACATGCCATCTCAGGAGCAATTGCATAGCTCAAGCAAGCGTGTTTAACCCTAACCTTGAACTTTCCATCGTTTTATGTGTCTTGAGTTGTAGCCATGTTGGTCCCATCATTATCTTGAGCCTGTTCAATGAAAGCGGAAGAGAAAACCAAAATGTGGTCAGCTTAGAAATAAATCACACCCCAATAATATGGTCCAGTCTCTGATGGCAAGCGATATCTACAAGGTTATTCTGAGCTGGGTCTATAAGTGGATTGTGTCTATTGTACTAAACTGCAGCGACGCTTCATATTGAAGATGTGAATGCGTGACTGCTCCAGCTGGCACTACAGCAGTGCCTACACAGCCATGTGAAGCTGTAAGGATCAGAAAACCCTCTAGCGATTTCAGGCTCCTGATTCCGTAAAGCGTGTATGAGCTCTGTTCCCTCTAGCTTTAGTTGCCTAGCAACACAAGTACACAACACCGTTCAGAGAACTCAGGGTTTGATTGAAATGGTGTGTGAGAAAGGCAAGGTGAATGTGTGGTCAGTGTGGGCTTTGCCATTCATAACACTCCTGCTGCATTGGTTGTGTGTGTGTGTGTGTGTGTGTGTGTGTGTGTGTGTGTGTGTGTGTGTGTGTGTGTGTGTGTGTGTGTGTGCGCGTGTGCGCTCCGCTGGACTTCAGTGACTTTAATTGCAGAGAGTCTGACTGAACCCAAAATAGCATCTCACATTTGGGGATTTAGTGCTTGCCTATGCACACTCCCCTAACTGGCTTCTGAGAGCTCACGCAAACCAACTGCTCTTTCTGTTTTAATAAAAGTGGAGTAACACATCTCTCTCTGTCACTCTTTCACATCCACGCAGAGTAAACATGGACTATATTCAGTTCGCAATATCAGATCTGTGGTGAATATGCAGAAAATGGAACCAAGACATTATTAGACAGATCGCTATATTGTCATTACATTTAAAACCAGTTGAGATAAAAAAATAAATAAATCATTTGTGCAGCATTCACAGACAAAAGCAAACAAGAGCCAAAGTCAAGCAGAGGGATTTCCAAATAAAACTGTACAACTATGTACCTAAGAGAACTGGTGCATTTTTAAAGCCAAAGGATGGTGACAGTTGATCTGATTTTATTTTTTTACTGTTTACTTTTAATATGCTTGTTCTTTTGTGTTGTCTTTTGTTTTCTTTCATAGAATTAGACCTGTCATTTCCTTAAATTTGAAAATGTATTTGTGTTACTATATTTCTTTAAAATGATCCTGAAACTGGCTTTACACGGAATGATGTTGCAGTCGTAGAAAAGTCGCACTTGGAAATAAATTTGTTGAACATGAATTGAGATCAGATGTATTGAAAGGCATAATGTGACATTCTCTTTGCTGGCATAGGATTAAAATTTTAAATCAGGGACCAGCTAGAAATTTAGCAGCAGCAATGGCAAGATAAACATAATATGCAGAAAAAGAGCAAACCACACATTTACAAGAATAAAAGTCACAAAACTATGGAAAAAGTCACAAATTTACGAGAAACGCAACTCCAAAAAAAAATAGTGTTTGTTTTTTTTTTTTTTTATAAAGGAACCACATCGACTACAAAGACTGCATTTCTTACGACTCTCGGCTTAGCCGTTTCAGAGTAACGGAGAATTGGGCAAATGAGAAGAATCCACATGTTGTAAGCAAGAGGAAGCTTGTCTTGCTCAATAATTATACATTTATAAAAAGCTGAGACTAAAAAGGACATGGATTAAGAAAAATGCTGTGTGCTAAAATATTGTTAAATATCCTAGTGCTTCATTCTTTTATACTGATCGAGCAGGAAGGACTTCAGGTCCTCTAACTCTTGGCACGACTGCGAAATCTGTGGTGAGATGACATTGATTCAACCTTGCAAAGTGTTTCTTGTAAATTTTTTACTTTTTTTATGACTTTTACAAGCTCACAGAAATTCCAAGTTTCTTCTCTTCTAATTTTATGACTTTAATCTCGGGGGGAAAAAAAAGAATCTCTGAATATTACCCCCTCCTCTAGCTCGACTTTTAAAACCTACAATGGCCCTAATATGCATTACACTTCAAGGAATGTTTGTTCATTTTTTTTGTTTTGTTTTATTTGCATTTTGCTCATACCCAGGTCATGTCGACTGATGGAAGCAGAACATGTTCTTTTACCACAGGGCTATCAAGTATAATCTGATATGGAGAACACATGGTGGTGCAATCATTTTATGGAATTTGACTTGTTCTTTGGGATATGTAATAATTAAATAAAGTTTTTATTCACTTTGTATCATGGGGTGTATGATGATCAGGAAAAACACCACTGGAATTGCAAAGCCTAAATGCACTGTTCTGTATCTTTTAATGGTCAGGTTCCAATTTTTCATTCAAAATTGAAAACTTCAGAAAAAAATTCAGAATTTCAAACAGCATTTCACCAGGACGCATGCATTCATGTTGGCTCTGAAAGCCCTCCAAAACTGGCTGTGATGCTTCAAAAAGTTCGGCATACAAAGAATTTCTATTTGAGCTCACACTGAGACCTCTTTCTTACTTACTATGTGTACATGGAGTCTGTTGGTAATTCGCTCACGACTGACCAAGTGCTATTCAGTTGACAAGGAATCGTGTCATTGGCAATAAATTCATCAAAAGCACTTTCATTTCTGAATTGCTCCTCGTTTCTCCTGTCCTTCTGCTTCCCGAAAAGTTATCACATGCGCGTCGCACATGAAAGATTAAGGCCAGGGGAAATCTGCCGCTCAAGCTTAGATCTGGAGCCCCACCATAACTGACAGCTATCAGAGTAATTTGGCAAATGACCAAGAATATTAGAACAATAAAACAAAAGTCAGATGCAAAAACATCAGACATACAAAATGAATGAAAACCAAAAAAGAGGAAAGAAGCTCTGGTGAGAAGTGGAAGCCAAATCGGGCATGCTGTATTCTCTACTTTTCTCTAACAGAAAAACAATGACGGCAGCATATTATAGGATCAATAGTCATTATGATATCTTTCTTTTTCTTGTAACTTTTAGCTCTGTTCACGTAGAGCATGAGCCGACCTGATCATTTCCTGGGAATTGAACTAGGTCGATTCAATCTTCCCAGGATTTCAACTCTGGCTTGTACTCGCTTAATCCCTTTGCTGATTAATCATAGTTAAATCCTCATATGCAAATAAATCTCTGAAAGATGCTGTAGAGTGGGAGACAGTTGTAGATGTGTTTTGTAATTTTGTGTGTGAAAATCAATAAAGAAATCAGAAGACTCCAACAGCTAAGATGGTGGGTTTTTTCCTCCCTGGGAGCAGATACTGAGTATAGTTAGCGTAGTGTAGTGTAGCGTGGACAATTCTTAGAGATTAGAGCAGAGTGAGGCCTACTGAAAACAACCGATAGTAATAGAACATCTTCAGTGTGTTAAGCCTTTTGCACAAATTGTCCACTAAGAATTTTGCATCCTGAATAATGAGAAATCAGTAAAAAAAAAAAAAAATTTTAATGAAAACCTTTTTGTGCCACCTGGCTGCTCCTTTTTTTTTTTTTTTTTTAAGGTTTGGCATAGAGGACAATCGTAACAATATGAGAGTGATGAGTACATCTGAAAGCTGCGGTGAGAGATGTGCCTGGAGTTGTTCTCAGCAGGAATGCATTTGCTTTTGTTTCCTAATGTTTTTTTTTCTTTTCATTTTTGCTAAATTTTACACGGATTAATTTGCTCCTTGAGCATTTTTAGTGCTGCCGTAGAGCCGGAGATTAGTTATGCTCTTACTATTCACAGCACAGCAGTGAAAGAGTAATATGTGCTCTCAGTTTTGGTCAATCTGTTCCTCAACAGGGTGGAAAGACAGCCCAGATTTCACACAGGCTCTCTCGCTTTCTCTGCCTCATTCTCTCTATCCCACACACTGCAGGACGTTCTGTCACGACCTGTGGGATATTAAAGGCATTTCTTTACAAATCCATTTCACCATTTTGAAATAGCCGCATTTGTCCTCTCTTTCTGTCTCAGTTCTTTCACACCTCTTGCTTTCTTTCTGTTCTTTCTTAAAGCAAGGGATTAGCCGCGCGCCTACTCTGTGCTTTCACCAATGCCACTCTCGCACAGTGTGTATTCTGACCAAGACGTTCTGCTGATCGACACCACCACTGTTACAGTAATCTTTTCTTTCAGCTTTGCATGTTAAGCATTTCAATTACACTGTGGCTCATTATTTATTAACCCGGGGTTAATTCAAATTAGGATTAATGCCTGGTTGTAATCCACTCAAACAATGCCAAGGCTCTTTTTTTTTTTATAGCTACAAGCCCTTTGTAAGACAGAAAGTCAGAAATATGACACTTAACCTCTTTATAAAGGAACGAAGCTCTAGTGGCAAGACCAATATGCAAATGTAAATATTCACCTCATGTGCCGGAATTTGAATTGTAAATCTGGACCCTCTCTAGAAGATTGAAACGTCTGTCATAATTAGCTGAGGCTCCGTCTCCGGCTTTATTTTATCGACACTTCACAAGCCTGTCGTAAGAGATAATAAACGTTCGTTTCACAGAGGTTCACGTGGGAAATATATGATGGGTGCTAAATCACATCACATTTCCAATTCTTATATTAGGGCTATATAAGCCATGCCAGGGTGAAGATTGCAAAAGTGTACATTTTAAAACGGTGCAGTTCACCTGACATATGTTTGAGTAAGACTGAATTGTTTAAAACCAAAATTAAGTGTGTGTGGGGGGGGGGGGGTCTATGGTGCAGTGGGTATTCTGAAAAAATAAAAGAATATGCATAGTCTGCTTTTAGAGAACAGGTTACATATAATCCTGCCAATCCCAACTGACTTTGGGCAAGAGGTGGGGTACACCCTGGACAGGTCGTTAATCCACTGCAGGGCCAACACACAGAAACAGACAACCATTCACACTCACATTCACACCTACGGGTAATACAGAGTAGCCAATTAGCCTAATTCCCTCTGTGCATGTCTTTGGACTGTGGGAGGAAACTGGTGTACCCGGAAGAAACCCACTAGGACATGGGGAGAGCATGCAAACTCCACACAGAAAGGCAACCAGGTTGACCTCGGGGATCGGACCCAAGACCTTCTTGCTGCGAGGCAACAGTGCTAACCACAGCACCACCGTGCCACCCACATTACATATACCGTATATCTTCAATTAGAGGCCTGTCCCGTATAGACGCAGGTCTCAAATAAAAGCCTGATCAAATCTGTGGC
>JAQLOM010000038.1:7932747-7943991 GCA_030068315.1 Chrysichthys thysi | reverse complement strand
GTGTGTGTGTGTGTGTGTGTGTGTGTGTGTGTGTGTGTGTGTGTGTGTGTGTGTGTGTGTGTGTATATGTGTGTGTTCGTAAGCTCTCAGCGTGCCTGGAGCCTTTCACACAGTATGTGCCTCTTTTGGGGGAAGGATTTTTCTCCTCTTCTAATCCACTTCCCCTCTCTACTTCTTTGGGTCCAAGATGTTGATTGGACAAACAGTGTCAATCTCCAAATCATCAGTAATAACCATTAAAAGCGGAACCAAAAAAAATGATTCTCTATATGAAATAGGTATTCAGAATATCTGTGATTATAAGCACAAGGCATTTGCTGAGAATTTGTGAGTAGGATATGTACTAAGCCTTGGTTCATTTGTGAATATTGTTAATAGGATATTTTGTAATATTTGGCCATTGTTTGGCAACACGAGTGCAGCTGCCTCCCTTTTCCTCTTTCACTGTGGTCCAGTGCTGCCCTGTCTGCTTGTGTCTCTGAAAAACCATGCTTTCGATAGTTGGTTTGGTCCTAAGTGTTGTTTTCTTTCCTGCTCGGTGGGCATTTTATTGAAGAAGAAAAAAAAGTGAACCTTGTTGTGTGTATATGTGTATTCTACCTGCATAGAAACTTTTTGGTGTTGGCCACTCTTCTGTGTTGCTTTATTTTTGTCTTTTCCTTCTCTGAAAAACAGACTGTCTAGAATGCACTCAGCATTGAGTCAATGTTGCCGTGATGTTAGCAAAGCCACAAAGACTTTGACGGACACCTCCATGGACCAATCAGATGTCTTCTTCATAACTTAGTCCCTGTTTCTGCATTATGGCCATTAGTAGGGAGAATGGCTTTGCCAATAATAGTGTAGATATGTGTGTTTGTGCTTTAGGACAAGAACAACTAATTTGTTGTATGTTTTAAGTTTGGTACTCCTGAATTCAAAATTGCATTTAAAGAGTTTAAAGGCTATGAGTTTTGTTTTGTTTTGGTTTGGGATTTTTTTTTTTTTTTTTTGCCTGGGATCTGTTTCTCTACTTTGAAGCTGTTTAGCTATCTGATGTGTATTTGAAGTTCTTGTCATATATGTTGCCGGAAAACCACACTACTCTATTTTAAAACATTTCTTAAGGCTGCATTTACATTATGGGCCTTGATGCACAATTCCCATATTTTGACACAATTCTATTTATTTGTGCTGTAAAAAAAATGGCAACTCTCTGACTCCCACAGCAAAATGATTAAATGGTTATAGAAAGACTGCGATTAATGTGTTCTTTAGCCTCTTTGTATTTTTCCTTTAATTAGGAGTCCAAGCACAAAATGTGCTGGAACTCTGTGGTTTTTGTTTCATAGGTTTTTCGTATTCTTAATTTTCTTACTAAAATGAATCATGCAGGTCAAACTGTAAAACCTGAAAATTGGTCAGTAGATACAATATAGGTACTATATCCCACTCAAGCAAGACATGGGCACAATTGGCATACTGGTGGTGAAACCTTTTCAGCCTTATCTCCTAAGTACTCTGAGACCTAGAGACAATTTTTCCAAAATTCTCATTTTGTAGCTGATAGAGGCTATGCACATGTCACAGTAGGCAGAATTCCCTCTGGTTACACCCACTGAGTGGCAGAAAGTCCACCTTACTAAGTGGCAGCATTAGCGTTTAACTCAAATGCCACAAAAACACAAAAAAAACCACATCTAAAATGGGAAAGTGCTGGTGTGTGACTAACTTTACAAGTAGATTCAACAAGAAATCAGCTCTATCTTTTTACAGTCTGCCAAAAGCGAAGAGAAGCCAATACACCTGCACAAATGTTATAATATTAATGAGTAGTAGTGTTCAAAGTAGGCCTAGCTCGCTATCATATTTCCAAATAAATGTTGTAACAAAGTAAAAAAAAAATTATACAAACCTGTCCACATACAAGCAGAATATCCACTGGTGTCTTCATCATTCTAATTATAATGCCAGCATATCCCGTATTGAAGTACAACTAAGAGCGAAGGCTTTTTTATGTGTTCAGGCTTTGGTTTATATATTTCCCTGTTGTAAAGATCACTGTCTAGTCCAGCTGTTTTGAGTTTAAATTTAAATAAAAATGTAACTTAAATGGTACTCTAAACATGACTTAAAAACAGATCATCCTTTGTTGTACTCCTGATTTAGTAGTTTCCCCTATTAAAGGCAGCAATGTTCCAGCTTTTTTTTTTGCCACTCAGTCCAACTGAGGGGCCGTATTCCTGTCGAAAAGGAACCTCAGTGCATACTCTCTATTTATTAAGCCAGCCAATTTCATTTTAAGCTAATTTGCATAATATGCTAAATCTGCTTTTGTGAACTAGTCCTAGGATTTTTGTCATTCCCTCTACTCAGCGGTTTGATTAAACATTTGTCAGCAATATGGCTGTCACATGCCAATCTATTCCATCAAGGCGAACCCTGATTTACTCAAACATCTGTAAATACAAGGCTTGTTTACAGGGTTCTGAGGAGGTCTAGGGTGTGGTCATCAATAGAGGGCAATCAGCTGTTTCTCAGGAATCGTATATAAAAACAAAGCTGAGATTTGGGGTAGTGTATCGCTGTGCTAATCTTTAAATTGATTTTTAATGATGAATGGATTATGTAAAAATAATCACCACTGTCAGCCAGTCAGCTTTCAGTAGGCACAGAAGCATTGAGCTAAACCTTGATAAGTATGTTAACATCTGGTTTCTTTATTGTGCTATGTAGCTTAGAAAGAACTGACTACTGGAGATGGTATTTGTGAAGACCATGGACCATGCAGTGCTGCTTGTGGCTATACTTTAATGTTGCCATTAGAGCCAAGACTGACTCTAATATTGCCTGAGAATTTATTTATTTATTAGTTTATTTATTTAAAATATTATTATATATATCATAACTTATATAATGTGGACTCCAGTCACAAAGGCTAACAATAACAATAATTTCAGAGTAAATAGGAAAATTAGCCTTGAGATGTGTCAAATGGCTAGATATCAAATATGTTTCAGATTTTGAACCTGTTTATACTTATGCAACAATATTCAACCTGTCAGAGAAAAAAATCTGAACTGGATGGCAATGTAAATGCAGCCTTACTGGGGTTTTTTTGTTGTTGTTGTTTGTTTTGTTTTGTTTCTCTAATTCACAATTTTATCTTACTAACACTATTTATGCCCCTGTGCTTTGTACAGCTATGTGAGTTCAAATAATGACTTGTTGTGTAACTAAAACTGTAAAAGACATTCTTGGTTTGAAAGGCTGTTTTGGAAATATATTAGAGATACAATATTTTCTCATATTAATGATAATATAGTAGAAACACCAGCATATAGTGTAAATGTTCTTACTTCAGGAAATTAGGAATATTATAATTATTGTTCAAGACCATCGGTTCCCTGTGTCTGACTATTGAGACTTACACTGCCACGTTCTTACCACATTGCACCAATGTGGCTTTTTCTTTAACGTTCTTTTAGATATTTCAAAGACACAGAATGAAAATCTAAAATGAACGTCAAGATCAAAATACAAGATTTTCCCCCTGTTCTACCTTGGTTTTAAGCCATGATATCTGAGATAGCCATATAGAGAGACAGGAATTATTTTATTTCATGAATCATTTACATGATTTTATTCCATGAATCATTTACGTTTACATCCATCACATTGTTTACTACAACTACATGTTCAAATTCAATTAAATAGAAAATTAGGTGTGCAATTATTCATATACTTACATGTCACTTTTATTCAATTAAAACATTTAGAAAAAGTATGAAATCAAATAAAATATGAGATCTACCCTGCACTGTAACACAGATCAAAGCAATTAGACTGTGATCTCATGTGAGGAGATGTGGTGCATTGTAACCGACACCTAGTCTTACCAATATTAAGAGAGAAAAGCACATTGATATTTCTTTATTTAGAGAGTGTTTAATTTGTGCCTGTAATTACCAAATCAATCATTTTGCAGTCTTTGATAAAGGATTTCATGCTGAGACAAAACATTTGTCCCAAATAAGCTAGAGTACAGTAGCAAAATAAGACAGTTTGTCAAAAGATAGTTGGAGCTAGCTACTTAATATGCCCAATCTATTTCAGCACTAAAGCAACATCTTACATTTGGGGGGGGAAACTTGCCCCAGAGCTAAAAAAAAAAAAAAAATGTAGAAAGTACATCAGTGTCTGTCTAAGACATGGTGAAAGTAATCAAAGGTTCAACATCTGTCCTGACATATCTGTAATTAAAGACCTGTACTCATCTGTCTGCCTCACAGTTACTAGTTTCCCTATTCAATGTCTCAGCATTTCTTTTGCTGTTCCTTTTTTTTTGGCTTTAGTTTGTATGGAATTATCACCTTGTTCTATTGGCCTTCCCTGTCAGATGCTGAATATAATTTATGATCTTGTCTTGTCACTACTGTGAAACGCCTGATAAAAGATCTATATATGTCACTAACTCATTTGCTGTGTGTGCAATTTTTCATTCAGATATCATTCTTAATCAAACAATCAGGGACGAATTCACCAAGAAAAATCTCCATGCGATGGACCTTCATTTTATAAGGTTCTGTCTGACCTTTCAGCAAAAATGAGTTAATATTATAAATGTTATATACCACAGAATAGATCTGTGTGAATTTGTGTAAGTTGTACAAGAAAGTTAAAGTACGCAATGAATAGCTGAAAAGTTATACCTGCTTTGTATTGAAGAGCAGAACTTAAGGCAAGTGCTGTGCAAAAGTCGGAAATCATCCATTTGTTCTCAATCGAATGGCCATTCAGTACTTACTGTTAATTATTATGAAAATGTGCAGCACATTCATCCCATTTACTGCCAAACAGCCATACAGTACTTATTTATATTTATATATAATATTATGTACATGTTTTATACGGAGTATTTACTGAATTATTTATGTAACAAGTCATCCCATTCACACTTATATACAGTTCGTAATATTGGGTTCCTGATTCAATTTTTGCCAAGTAAGTAACTGGTTATTGTAAGTAATAACAAATAATACAATAAAGTCAAATGAAAATTAAATTTCCCAGAGATGCAACAAGCAATTTCCTATTCTTTATCAACTTAAATATTCCTTTATTTTAAATAAAAATGTATATATACAGTTCTGTGCACTGTAATATGTACTGTTGTTTCAGTTTTTAATATCTAACAATGATTATTTACAAACAATTGTAAAGGTTGGATATAATAGGCTATTAACAATTTTTAAACTTCAGTAAAAACAAAAGATGTTAGTAACAAGTAACAAACGTTAGTAACTTTTTCTTAATAATTATGAACACTTGTGGAGGTTGCAGTCAGCTACTTCCATCTGCTTCTCTTTACTTTAGCTTTTGGCAGTCTGTAAATAGATAGCACTGACTTCCTTTTGAGTCTGTTTGTACAGTCAATCGCACTGAAGTAGAGCTGTTGTTTCCCCTGGCAGTGACGTCACATGTATTCCTTCTGAATGCTATCCTCTGCTGTCTAAATAACACAATTACAGCTAAGAAATACTAAGAGTATAATTGCAGGTCATTCTGTTTTAATTTCCATTGCTGCAAATAGTCATACATTTCCACCAGTTTATCCATGCACATATCATTATATGCCTTGTATAATTACTATATAAATGTTCTGTTTCCCTAACGTTACTCTTCATTATTGTTACTGCTCATAAACCACATACAGGTGCAGTTAAAAAATTTAATCAGATTTTATTTTGTAATATTGCACTTGCATATTGCCCTGCATAAATAAGTACTGCATGGCTCAAAATGGAAATAATGTGCTGTAACTTCTCCCACCATTATTGTTTGCCATTAAATAATTAACAGTAAGCATCGAACGATCATTTGACTGAAAACCTAAGAATGGTCTCCGACTTTTGCACAGTCCTGTGTATTTCTGTAGCCTCAGTGCACAGAAATTCAATGCATATGTATTGAAAGTCCTTTGCCTTTTAAAACAATTAGTCAAAACTCTTCCTTATTAGCTAAAAGGGGATTTGACCTTGTAACCTTCTGGTCACAAACACAGAACGTTAATTCTCTCACTCACTCATCTTCCGCTGCGTAATCCTGTTCAGGGTCGCAGGGGGAAGCTGGAGCCAATCCTGGCTGACTTTGGGTGAGAGGCAGGGTACACCCTGGGCAGGGCGCCAATCCAACGCAGGCCCAACACACAGACACAGAGAACCATTCACACCTACGGCCAATTTAGAGTAGCCAATTAGCCTAATCCCCTCTGTACATGTCTATGGACTGTGGGAGGAAACCAGAGTAAAGCCACGCGGACACGGGGGGGAGCGGGGACCATGCACAGAAGGGCCCAAAAAAATGTATACACACTTCAACAGTGGTTATCTATGCCCATTTGTTAAAATCCAAATCGAATTACGATATCAGTGTGTAGACATGTGAGAGCAGGGTGGAGAGTGTGCAGAGACGTGTACACAGTAATACAGCTTTTATACAGATATTTTTCATGTTGAATTGTGTATACATGTTTGGGCCTCTCTGTATAGCTGCAAACTTTACATAAGTTGTAACTTATCTTACCAGAATAGCTTAAAATCATCTAATAAAAACATGAAAAAGGAAATCTGGTGTATCTATTTAAGAAGCTTGGCCTCCTAACCATAAATTTCTATTTCAAGGTTATTAAAACTCTCTTATCTTAGTAGATATTATTTGATACAGATCGCTTCATCATAGAGCCGGCTCCTGATTGGTCGATCAGCAGCTCTGATTGGTGCAGAAGAGTTTGCGGAACTCAGTGCAGAAGTGGCGATGGAGCAATGTGTATATGAGCGGGTCCACAGCAGCAGGTACACACGTCAATACCATCGCTGAGGTCTCCAGCTCCCACATTACCCAGCTCTACACACACACAAACACACACACGCACAAATAATGACCCAGATTAAATATTTTTAAAATATTAATGGTGGGTCATAATTTTTTTAATTCATTAATATTCAGTTTTAACCAAACAAAAATATTTTATTATTTAAATAAGTAATTTTCATTGGAACATTTTACACATTGACTGTGTGTGACTGGTCGCTTCATTAAAATTTAGGTCATCAATAATTTGTAATACTGCCACTGAAGCCATAGCTCTTTTGGTAATACAGTGGACCCTCAGCTCATGAATGCATTGGATGGCGAACAAATTGACCTATGAACTAAATTCCCGAGCAGGTTTTGTACCGACTGCCGAGCACATACTTGACTGACATACAGGAAGCCAACCCATGCTTCTGTGCATTCTTTCATTGTGTTTCTCTGCATTTTTGCTCTATAAGAATTCATTATGGATCCCAAGAAAGTGGAAATGGTAGTAAGAGTAAGAAGCCTAAGTGGATAACGAAATAAAGAAATAATCGCAAAACATGAGATCACCACCATATCCCTCCCCCATCATATTCTTCCGCCACCATATCCCTCTGCTTTGTATCCACCACAAAGGTAACGCGCATATCATCTGCTTATTTAATTTATTTTTATTTTTCTATAATAAAGATTGTTTTAATTTTATTCTATGTTTTATTGCCGCACATAAACCCATAAATACACTTTAAAAACATGTTTTGAGGGCTGAAACACATTAATTGTATTTACATTGATTTCAATGGGGAAAAACTGATTCGGGTTGCAAACAAATCTAGTCACGAACAGAGCCTCGGAACGAATTAAGTTCATGAGCCGAGTATCCACTGTAAATAGAATTAAAACTCTAAGGACAAAATGAAGCAGTTTTTTACATTCGTTTTTTACTGTTTTATGTTACCAACCTACCACACACATAAACAACCGCTAACACATATGGGCAATTTAGAGTTGACCTAATCTGCATGGTTTAGCATGACTGTGGGAGGAAACTGGAGTTCGCAGGGGAAACCCACACAGTAAGAACATGCAAACTCCACACAGAAAGATCCCAGCTGGCCGGCAGGTCTGAATCCAGAACTGTCTTGCTCTGAGACGAGGGCTAACCCCTGCACCTCCAAGTCTCCCCTGCTTCAAGATGCTCAGTAAGACAACTACCTTCTTTATAAAACTGTACAAATTGTACCAGGGACTATTAGTTATGTTTATTACTGTTTACTACATGGTGTAGTAGTTTTCTTTTAAGTAGCAAGATTTCATTTTAAAATTTCAGAAGTCATCTTTAATAATTAAAGCATTTCATCGCGTGTGTCTACTGTAAGACTTTTGTTCAATACTGTACATACTTCTATCAAACTACTTTGCGACAGTGTCAGTTGATAAAAACACTGGGGTAAACAAATGCAACGCAGTGCAAGTATAATACTAAACTGCGAATGAAAAATGCTTTTTTCATCCATATAAAATACAGAAATATAAATTCTTATAGACAGTTATGTGCCTAAAGCTACACTAAGTGTGAGCAGAGTGAGACTTGATTTCCTTTAAAGAAGGTTTTAGTGTAAATCATCCCCAGTCTCCTTAACTCTGTGGCGGTAGAATAGTTTACATTTTTATGTATTTGAGCAGTGACTTTACTCACACAGCACTCAGTGCAATTCATCAGCAGTCTGAGTGTCAGGATAAGAAGCAGCGGCATCCAGAACAGGACCACAGCTGCGATGATGTAGCCGAGCCTCTTGGCTAACTTTCCCTCTACTCTCGCCTTGCCCAGCGCTTTGGCTTTAGGGGTGAGAACACAAACCGCACCCACGATCTCAGGGGCCGAGCACGGGTAACTGCCCTCACCTTCCCCCGACTCCAGGGCATTTGAGTGGCGCAGGCTGCACTTTGAGATGCGCGTCACTACACACAACTTCGGCTGCACTCCTGAGTCAAAAATCTTATTAGCATGCTGTTTCACAACGACGAAGATGCGCAAGTAGTTAAAGGCTATCAGAATGATTGATAAGGTCCAAATGGGAATCAAAACATAGACATCGAAAGCATCCTGATGCAAAGGGCACAACTTTGCTGAGTGCAACTGATGGCACGCTGGGTATGACGGAGGATCTCTGGACACAAGCAGAGATGACACAGTAACTGCAACTGCAAAGATCCAGATGGTCAGGATCCAGATCCGAAACCGCCCTCTGCTTTTCTTGGGGCTAAATGGAAAAGCGATGGTCTGGAGTCTCTCCACGCTGATGGCTGCCAGTGTGAGTAACTGAGCACAGCTGCACAGTAAATACGTGAGCTGTTGAACGTGGCACAGCACCGAGCCGATCCTCACGTGCCTCTCTCTCATAACTAACGAAGCCAAAAACAGCGGCGAGTCCACAAGACATCTCATCAGATCTCCAGCGGCCAGATTAACCAGCAGTGTGTTGCTGCCAGTGCGCAGGCTTTTAGCTCGGAAAGCCACCCAGCACACGAGCAGATTAGCTAAAGTCCCGATGATAAAAGTAAAACAGAGCAGAGAGTAATTAAAAATCAAAAATCGTGTGCGAGTCTGCTCAAAGCTGCACGGTGAAGTTGTATTCAGGGTCCAAGGAGTTCCCATTGCATAAGCTTGAGACTGCTTTCCATCACATCATTCATTAAGGCTGTTTGAGACAGATGACCGACTGAACACAGCACACTACCTCCCCAGCAGTCACTTCACTGGATAAATAGCTTGAGGAAAGTCCAACCCACAGACGACATCAATGATGTCAGGTCAGTTGTTGGGTCTTCCCTTTTTTTGATTTTTTTAAACATTGGATTCTTAATAAAATTATTAATCTGCAGTAACAGTAAGTAAAGTAGGGTTTTTCAGGTCAGCGTTGCAGAACCTATTTTGGGAATACTGGGCACAAGAAACACCTGTTGATCATGCACATACATTGACACTCTCATTCTCACCTAAGTGTAGCAGGCATGTTATTGGGGAGATGGGAGGAGACTTGAGAACCTAGAGGAAACCCATGCGATAATTCATTCATGCATTCATTCATTCAGCATTCATTCATCTAGCTCAATGTTTCCCAAACTGAGGGTTGCCACCCAAAATGGGTCGCTACTCTGTATTTATTGGGTCGCTATTTGGCAGGTTTGTTGTGTTATGTATAAATGTAGATGTTGAGTATTCCTGATGTATTTTTGTACGTTTGGGTCCCGCTGTAACACTAAATTTCTCTTTTGGGTCTCGTACTGAAAACGTTTTGGAAACCACTCATCTATTATAATCTATCTGATTATTTATATCACTTATTCATAAGGATTCACAGAGGAAGCTGGACTCAATCCCAGCTGACTTTGGGTGAGATGTGGGGTACCCCCTGAACAGGTCACCAATCCATTGCAGGGATGTACTCTGAAGTTGTTCAAGGAAAAGATTCTGCATATTGAATTATCAGCATATATACTGTTAGTTAGTGTCTTAATAGGCTAGTTTAGAAATAAACGAGGATAAACCTGAGCTACTGTACTTTCAGAAATACTTCTTTTGTCCTTACAAGCAAACTAAATGAAATTGTCAAATAAGCACATATTATCTGCTATGGATTTACACAGAAAGGTCAATGCGGTCAGTATGTGGAAGCCCTATGATTTGGAGCACAACTGATTACAGGTCATCAACACAAGATCACTTCATCACTGAGGCTGAAGAAACCCTGATTGCCTTCTAGGACTCTTACAGAAAATAATGAGAAAGAAAATCTCTCTTTCAATTCCAAGTACGCTTTGCTTTATCCATACTGAATACTACACTAAAATAGCTTATTAGAGTCGGTTAATCTCTAAGGATAAACAAGACTTTTATACAGTTGATAAGGAAATGTAAATAATGTCTGCTGTCAGATTTTCAGCATGCTTGTGAAAGTGAACTGCTGCCCAGTCATATCACAGGAGGAGTGGTTGTGCACATGGGTACCTTTACTTGTGCCGATTTTATTCTTAGTCCAACTGTTCCAGAGTTGTGCCGAGACCTTTAGAAGTTCAAGTGCTCAAGGTAAGAACTACCAAATTCATGATGTTTAAAAACTTACTGCAGCATAACTTGCCAAAGTATAGCAGTAAATGTACAAGCAGAACGTAAACCATGCTGCAAAATGTAACACGTCAGTCTAATCATATCCAGTGGACCCCGGCTCGTGAACTTGATTTGTTTCGAGACTCTGTCCGTGACCCAAAACAGTTTTTCCCATTGAAATGAATGTAAAGACAGTTAATGTGTTTCAGGGTTTTTATGTTTTTAAAGTGTATTATGGGTTTATGTGTGGCAATAAAACATAGAATGAAATTAAAATAACCTTAATTATAGAA
>JAQLOM010000038.1:7905370-7919592 GCA_030068315.1 Chrysichthys thysi | reverse complement strand
AAAAGAAAAGAAAAGAAAGAAAGAAAGAAAGAAAGAAAGAAAGAAAGAAAGAAAGAAAGAAAGAAAGAAAGAAAGAACAATGCGGAATTAAATGTTAACGTTAGAGGAACATGCTACCTTTGTACACAGTTATGTAAAATGTTATTTATTGTGTAATTATGTGTACGTATAATTTACAGAGGTCTTAATATGGTAGACTCTTAGCGTTCACATACACGAAGATTTACTAATGACGTAATCAGACTCCTCCCAGACTTTAAAGCACGCCCACTTATTATTACATAAGCAATCAGGGTGATAGAAATAAGTTGGTGATTAAATGAGATGCAATTGGAAAAATCAGTAGAATAATTTTTTATGTGCAAATAAAACCACATGATTGGTATTATTAACTGTTTTGAGAGTTTGATCTTGCGTTAAGATTCATTTCTTCTGTTGCCTAAATGCTGACATAAAGTCATGGCAAAAAAAATACAAGCAAAACACTAAGCATAAATCAACAGAAAACATTTTCTCAGCTTTGTGATTCAATCAGAGCTGGATCCCAGAGGTCTGTCTCAGGACTGTCTCAGTGCCTGAAGACTCAATAGAGACAGTCCCATTCTTATGGATGAACCCCTGCTGAGGTGTCCATTGATCATCTATTGATGAGGTTTCTGGCCGTAAAGCTCGTTTTTGTTTTGTACTTGTAAAGCCATTAGTGAACCGTCCTGTTAGTTAGGCGTGTCCTGGAGATTTAAAACGAAGTTTGAACGCCACACGTGGAGACAGAGCACACTGCTCGCCTTTCTGTCCCACAGACGCGCACTGAGCACTGAGGATCTCCCAGACTTTACACACCACAGGGCTGAGGGCGAGCAGTGTGGGGTGGAGAAAGGACAAGCTCGCAGTGCAGTGAGAGATCCGGAGAGTTTAAGCGCAGTTAGTGTGTGTGTGTGTGTGTGTGTGTGCGCGCGCGCGCCTGATGTAAAGATCCTGAGCTTTAAAAGTCTTGAGGAGGTCCAGAAGAAGGCGCACATCGCCCCAGAGGCTTTCACTGCTACAAGTGGACTTAGTGATTTGTAAACAGGACAGTGTGTGTGTGTGTGTGTGTGTGTGTGTGTGTGTGTGTGTGTGTGTGTGTGTGTGTAAGTTTCATACACTAATATCCAAGAGCTCGTCTCCATGATGGAGCGCGTGCCAGAGCGCAAAGACATGGACAAGTGCCTGAAACGTTTAAAACAGGAGCTGGTGAGTATTCCGTTTTATTTTATTTTATTTATTTGTTACTTTGTTAGTTTGCACTATTCACTTTGATTCGTGTTAAATAATCCACCCATTATAGATGATTGTACATAAGGGAATTAGGGTCTGTGTTGTCTGAGCTCTGGTGTCTACTCTTTAGATCTCAGGCTGAACCCAGATGATTTCCTGCTCTCTGTATAGACTGAGTGTGCTTCATGTGGGAGAAAATAAAGGCATATATGGGCTTTGTTAGTGTAGTTAGTGTAGTTAATGTCTCGGAGCCAGAGCAAGTCTGTGTCATGACGAGCGCGTGGGCAGGAAACTGGGTTTAAAATAAGCGAAGCTGATTGGCTTATTGTTCTCCCATCCTCCTGCTGATTGGCTTATTGTTCTCCCATCCTCCTGCTGATTGGCTTGTTCTGCCTCTCACCTTTCCCTGATACGAGTTACACCCCTATCACCAACCCTGAGGTTGCTTTCGTCCATAATATCTATTTGTTATTACAGAAATGTGATGGAGAATTTTTTTAAATAGTGCTAAGTATCCCCAAAAGCTCTGGCACGTGCTCTGCTATAGGTGGTGAAGAACTGATCATTCTGTTGATGTTCATTTTTATTGGTAACCGAATCTAAGTCAGGTAGGATAAGCTCATGCGATCTGAGTTGTTAAAGTTATGAGCAGTGCATTGGAGGGAAGCAGTGGCTCATCATGCAGGCTTGGAGAATGGAGTGAAACAAAGGCTGGCATTGTAGTCCAGAGCTTCTCTAAACAGAGCTAAAAGCCCTGCTATGTCTGCCTCCACCGTTCATCAGAGTGTTACAAAACCTCAAGCATATTAACAATGAGAGAAAGCCATGCTGAACAATGCATACACAAAGAAGTGATGTAATACCTGCCATATGTACCTGAGTTTATCTGTTTAGGAGTATTGTTTAATTGTTCTATGTTCAAGTCAGCTATCCATTCAGACTGTCAATTCATTTATTCAAATATAATGTGATAAAAGAATATTCAGTGCAGCAGGTGATGCTCTCTCTCACAGAATCAGGGTGCATGGTTCATTCCTGAGCTTGGGTTACTCTGTACACTTGAGTTTCTTTCAGGTTCACCAGTTTCCTCCCACGTGCTATAGGTGTATTAGTTAAATTAGCTGAATTGCTCCTAGGTGTGTGTGTGTGTGTGTGTGTGTGTGTGTGTATGTGTGTGTGTGTGTGTGTGTGTGTGTGTGATGTGCATTGTGCCCTGTTGATTGCCAATGCGTCCCAGGTGTATTCCTGGGGTAGGCTCCAGATCCACTGCCAAGATGAATGAATGAATGAATGTATTATGTCCAGGATGTTATGAGATTTAACAGGAGGGCTAGATTTAGTAGATATTGAGGTTAACCTATATATACCTTTGTTCATAATTTATTGGAATTCACCAATATGTCTTTACTCAGTATGTACTGGATGTACAATTTGTCTACAGTACCAGTCAAAAATTTGGACACACCTTTTAATTCATTAATTTGTCTTTATTTTTAATACTTAAAAGACACTTTATGTATAAAAGTAATGATGGATCATCGTTTCTCTTTACTTATTTCAGCGTTTTTTGACAAAATATAAATTACTACGGTTGTGGAATAGGGATATTTACTGTATACTGTATATATACTGTACCCTACCTTAACACAGCACAACTGATCTCGAACAAGTTATGAAGGCAAGAAATTCCACTAATTAACTTTTTACAAGGTAAACCTATTCATTGAAAAGCATTTCATGCGTCTACCTCATGAAGCTGGTTAAGATAATGCCTATACAGTAGTCTCATTATGGTAAATGGTGGCTACTTTGAAGAATCTAAAATATGAAACTTATTTTGGTTTTTTTTAGCACTTTTTTGTCTACCACATAATTCCATATGTTATTTCATAGTTTTGATGTCTTTATTATACAGTGTCATGCAAATTGACAAACTAAAGAAAAGCTTACAAATGATTGTGTGTCTACTGGTAGTGTATGTACAGTATATACTGCAATTCGCCGATATATTAATGGTTAATATGTTCTGGAATCTACCAATATACTGTATTTATGACCAGTATGCACTAGAATTCACCAGTCTGTATATGATCAGTATGTTCTGGACTTCAATCATATGTCTACGTTCATTATATACTAGAATCCACCAATATGCCTATGTTCAGTGTGTACTGGAATTTACCAGTAATGTACACTCATAATTTACTGGAATGTGCCAATAAGGCAGTGTCCAGTATGAATCGTCATTTAAAAAAAGGGAACGATCCCTATTTTTTGGGGGGGGGCGACCCTTCCCCAAGTGATCATAGCTACTAATGGCAGCTCTAAACACAAGGGACTGGACTGTAGAATTCATATACTGGTGTATAATTACACCAAGAAACCCTAATACTGTAGAAGACAGTATACTGTACATAGTGTTAGTAAAAAGCAAAGTTCTGTAATTAACTAATGATTGAGCCATTTCAGATCCTTTAGAAAGTTCTTCAGTACAGGCTGTCATTACTTTTATCTGTACTCCCTTTTGCCTGCAGGGTTGATGACTGTGTCTTAACTCAGTCTGTGACCTCTGAACAGCATCATGTATAATGCCAAGTAGAAGAAGGAGATTTCCGAATCAAGTGTAGACGTTTCATCCAGTTAAAACAGCATGTAGGTGTTCACCCAATACTCAGTGATAGAATTTAATGATATAAAGTTGCAATAAATTTTCCGCACATACAGACTGCCTTTTTAGAACTTTTGATTCCTGGCATGCACAAACAGTGTGCTTTTTTGCTAAAAGTTTTACTCTCTTCTATGTAAAGGGAAAAAAGCTTAAACATTAGCTTAAAAACCTACTGATTGCGAATATAACGTGGCATTCACAGTTAAACAATCAGGGTATTGTGTGTACTACCATCAACTTTTAACTACTGCTTTTATTCCGTGTTCCTGCACCTTGTGAATGAATACCTCCTTTTCATGCCTCTATTTACGTGGTCATTGCACTTATCCTTCCCAGAGGTGCAGTAAAGATCATTAAGAAGCAATTGATACGTTTGCTGATTTACCGACCCACTAATAGGCTTTGTGATGATAAACATGTGCGTGTTGATGATCTGTGCATTCACTGTTCATGTCATGTGTAGGTGTAGACAAATGAGAAAAGAAGACATGCTCCCACAGTGTGTTCGTGTGTGTGTGCGTGCATGGTGCTGACTAGCAGATCTGAATTTGCCTTAGGGAAGTTACTCACAACCACATCCGTCATGAGTGAGTTGTTACAGTGACGTAAGCCAAATCCTCCAATATGTCTGGGCTCATCCTGAAGGAGAAGACAGGAGGCCAGGGTGATGAGATAACGGCAGTTATAGAAAAGCAAAACACAGATACAAGGACTTCAAGCTGATCTATTCTTTAATAATATTCACACTGCTCATGATTAAAGATTTTTTTAAATCAGTAACAGTATGAATATTGTACTGGCCCTTTAAAGATTTTTTTTCATTCAGTCTGAATTATGTCTCCGTGCACTTTTGACATTTTCACACAAAGAAGTCTTTCTCCACATCACTTGTGTCACAGACGTCACTGATGTCTAAATGATTATGAGGTCACAGTGTTAGTCGACACTGACAACAGACCCTCTTCTTGTATGACTTCAGCATCACTGTTCCCACATGACCTCTAAAAGCACTTTACAACATGCCCACATTTATATTTAATGAGCTGCTCAAAATAAAACATGGCTTCGCACAGTCACATTCACAGAAATATGTAAAGGCTAGTTACAGCAAATGAGCACGTCTCCGTTCTCACAGTTAATCTCACCAGAAACTTCCTCTACTAGAAACATTTTCCTCCAAATTTTAATAAGATTGTTCTCTACTACCTGAGCATTGTTAAGATTTTTTTTCCTACATAAGGAGCTAAGGAAAGCTAAGGAAAACTGCTATTCATTTAAGCTGGTAAATATTGTGAGTACAGAAGTATATACACACCACTGAAGGGAACCCTGACTGCCTGATTTTACTGTGTGTGGCATGTCTGAACTAGTAGAAGGAATTTGATCTTCATAAATCCCCAGTCACATGAATGTGATCATAATCCGCAGTGCTAAAAAGTGTGATGCGTAGACCAGACAAATAATGAGCCATTCTCTCGTTCCCACACATAGATATATATCACATCTTCAGTTAATCTTTCTATTATAACCATTTAAATACTTTTAAGATAAGTGCTTAATTAAAGACCTATGAGACCTATCATCTCCATGGATACACACACACACACACACACACACACACACACACACACACACACACACACACACACACACACACACACACACAATGACAAATGCACTTTGTCTTACATAAGTCCACTAATTATGAGCAATTTATTGTGAGACATGTCTCAGCCATAAGAGTAGTCAGGTTTGATTCATAAAGCAAATTCTTCTTTAAAACTACAGCCCCCACCGTACTCTCTCGTTTAAGCTTGGGCAAAAAAAAATCCATGTGACGCATGAATTGGACAGAGACCTGATTGGCTAACAGACAGATACACACTGGAAAGAAAGAGGAGAGAAAGGGAGAGGAAGAGAGGCATAAAGGAGAGAGAGAGAGAGATTACTGGAGCATGGTAAGGTGATAGTGCTTATTTTTGAACTAATGGGTTGCATAACTACAGCAAAGCACTGCCAGAAAGCAGAGATATTACTGAAATCATGTTTATAGATTAGGGTCATTTAATTTAAGTGGTGCATATAAGCTCTTGATACAATTATTCTATTGTTGCATCTTGAAATGTGAATATTTAGCTTTCTGTGCTAGCTGATAACTATTGGAATTTTAAAATGTGTAAGCTTTTTGCTTCGGTGTATTCATTCAGAGGACAATATTAAAATAATCTCTTAGAAGACTGTTACATTTTCGCCCTCCAACTGAGGTTACTGTAACAAGAGTGCACAGCTTTATCTCCAGAAGCCGATAACAGCTATTGATCTGTAATCCAAGAGGTGCAGAGATCTTTTACAGGCAGCACTGTTAATGTGTATATGTACATTTAAAGAAAGGAAGCTCTACAGCTAAATTGAATCTGAAGAAAATAAATGTTTTGAATTAAAAGCATTTCATTGTTGCTCCTGGCTTCAAGATTACCCATGACTGAATGAGCATACACGACATAAACTATTTGATGCTCTTGTAGTGAAGGGACTTTGAGTCTCACCTTGATCGTGAGCCATGAGTAGATACTTTTACAGAATATCAGGTGTGTGAGAGACATAGAATAAGGAATACTGCTAAAAATATGAAAGACAAATACAGAATAGCAAGAGATTGATACAAAAGGCTGAAAGGTGACAGGTGTGAAAAACAGCTTTGCTACTTTTTTTTCCAGGTGTTATTTCCCCCTTATTCTTGGCATGACATTACACGTAGGTAAGAGTTATGCCAGTTCAAACCAGAAGGCAGGACTCCGTTCTTTTGTTCTCCTCTCAAATCGGATCCCTGAGGAGAAATCTGAGACAGTGGAATGGTAGATCACCAACCACAGAATTCCACTCTTGTATTGAGATGTATTAGGCGGTACATTTTATGTCTGAACATGCCAAATGATGTCATTTTTTGGGACTTTAATGACACAAATGTAGATGTTGGTTCCCCTTTGAACATGATCTGTGATGAAAACCTGATGGTTACTGTAAATAAAAGTATCGTTCTCTTTCAGATCTCTATGAGGGAGGCAGGCGATGGTCTCCAGACACAGATGAACTCTATGATGGGAGCTTTGCAGGAGCTGAAAATCCTTAAGGTGCAGACTGCTCTGGAACAACTTCAGATCTCCTGCAAAACCAGTCAGCTTTATCAACACTCTCCTCACAAACCCACGACCTCAGACACAGCACTCTCAAGGGGAAGGAAACAAAACGATACACAGATTTCAGAACAGCCTCAAAAGCATTCCTTTATGAGAGAATTGAGTCTGTCTGACCAAGAAATGGAACCCTCTAAATTTCTCACCAGCTCCTCATATGAGAGGCATAGTGTGGTTCCACACCATGTATCTAAAAGTCAGGAACTTAGAGGAACCCACCATAGAGGAAGTCTGTGTAACTCTGCTTCCTTCTCCAGCTCTGAGGACGACAGTTTCTCCTCGGCTGATTCTCGAGACAGCATCCTTTTAAGCAACACTGCAAGTTGTTCAACCTCAAGATCACCTTTTGAGGACCATCAACCTTCATTCCATTCAGGTACAATGGCTGAGCTCCAGGGACTAATGGATACACTGTCACGGGAAGGGCCCTCTATCGACAGTGATTTTTCTCAGTTTGATACAGACGACTCCAGCGACTGGACATCCTCCCTGATGAGTCAAAGCCGAAACAGGCAGCCGTTAGTCCTTGGAGACAATGTCTTTGCTGACTTAGTGGGTAACTGGCTGGACCTGCCTGAACTAGAGAGCTGTATATCTGGTGAGACAGAGAGCACAGGAAGGATTGCTGAAGCATCTCAGCATCCACTACGACTCAGCTGCTCTCAGGAGTTCTGTCGACGACTCTCTCTAACTACCAGCATCTTCAAAAAAGTCTTGCGCAGCATTCGACCTGATCGGGAGAAACTTCGCAAGGAGAGACCAGGATGGTTACACCTAGAGGATGAGGAGGAAACCCTTTTTAAAAGATCAAAGAAGAAGAATAAAGCTCCCAAACCTAAAGATAGTGTCTACAGACCCTTCTGGACAAGAGCTGGTGGATCGAGAGGGAAAAGCAAACCAAAACCTGACAATACAGAGGTCAAAATTTCAAAAGGGCCAGTTTTTGATTATAGCTCTGCAGTCTGGGTTTAAGCGCTATTTATGCAAACACTGATAATCACGGGTGCAACATCAGATGACTTATTTAACAACAACAAATAAGTGTGGAATTGCTGCAAGTTAAAAGAACTAAAAATCTCAGGACCTTTTTGAAATCAATAATGAACACATGTCCATTGTGTAACACAGGAGGGTTTGTTTAACTCTCTTTCTGTTTTGTCATCACACCTGTTGTTCTGAAGGCATCCATTTGTTTTTAGAAAATGACTGATTCATACTCAGGCTCAAGCATGTAATTACTATTACTGTAGCCTCCTTTAACTCAGAATCATCCAAATACACTATGTACCTTGTCTTTGAGTAAGGATAATGTAAACAATGGTCTCAAACTTGTATATAATTGCAAAAAAAAAAAAAAAAAGTGAGTACATCAGGACTTTCTTATTTGGAAGTCAATTTGGAAGAAATATAAGCTGTCTATACCTGATGAGTCAAATTAACTAGTGTCAATCTGTTCATTGATTGTCCTCCTGTTTAGACAACTTTTAAGTTAGGAGCGTACAGCTGTCAGTCAAAATCAAGTACTGAGTACAAAAAAAAGTATCTAAATACCGCTCATGTAAGAAACCAAAAATATCACACATACAGAACTGTAACAATACAATACAAAATGAAGTGTTTGTAACACATGAACACATCTTGATGATGCTCTTCCACTAAGGATGCTTCACATACTGTGTGTTTTCTTAGAAACTCTGTATGACAAACATAACTCCAATATGAGCACATGATTTTCAATACACATACAGTAAAATATGTAGCACATGTCCTCTCTACAACATATAAAATCAATGAGTCCATTTAAACCAGCTAACATGCACAATTACACGAATACAGCACAGCCATGATTAACTGATCAGTTGAAATAAGGTTATATACCAGGTCAAATATTCATTCAGAACTAAAGTAATGCTTACTGAACATGTTTGAAGTCTATTCACTTTCTGTGAAGGTCCAAGCTTTCCACAGAAGAGCTTACTATAAACCCATAAGTATTTTTTTTTACATATATATTTTATTGTTTGTTTGTTTTTTGCTCTAATTATTTTCTATAATGGTCTGAAATCTTCATTTGGGCAAATCAATTCGTGTTGTTATTATTAAGAATCTAATCTCTATTCATTAAAAGTGTTCTATGCAAATTATGTTGTGTGAAATCTTTTTTGAGTACAAAAATCAATGATGACTTATTCATACTTCCAATAAATAAATTAGGTGAATCAAATGCTTAACTATTACCTGGTTTCTCCTTGGGTTATGGCTTTTATTACAGAAAAGCCCTTATATTAATAGGCATGGTTGGCCTGGATTTTGCTTACTTTCTCCAGTTTTGACTCTGCAAACATGGGATATTTCAACTATCACCCATCCCAATAATATGGCACAATACAAGATAAGAAAATAAACACAATTAATATATCCTGCATGAATAGCTTAATGGAAAATAACATTATTAAAAACCCTTAACACAGATATGATGTACTTTTCTTAATATTATTTTCCCATAAACGGATAAACAAATACTTTAGGAATAGCAACCCATTATAATGCTCTGTGATTATACAATATGCTGCAGTTTGTCAAGCACCAGCTTTGTAATTAGCTCCATAGTGCCATTCATCTGACCAAACAGTAAGGACACCTTCCTTTTTTTTTTTTTTTAAAGCCTGATAACTTCTTTATGTTTAACGTTCTCCTACATCCTGTGCAGTAGACGTTAATTCAAAGAAGACTATGAATTTCCCTCCCTCCAGCATGGCCATGAGAGGTGAGTCTGGAGACCATCAGCTTAAAACTGACAGGTCAGGCTTTCTCCCAGGAGCCATGTCAGCATGAGCACTCACATTTCCTAGATGAGAAACAAGAGACCAATCAGACTTTACAGCTCCATCAGCTAAATGCAAAGACAGAGCTATTTCATCTATACACCAGTGATCAGTGTACGCTAGAATGGAAGAGTGTCTTTTCAAAGGCTCGGTCCATCTTATAATTAGCGTGTGCAAAAAATAACACAAGGCAATCTCAGAAAGCTGATCCACGTCTAACATGGGACGACTTCTCTGACCTATACCTGTGATGAATTATTAAGAGATAGAGAAGGGTGCGTAAAATGTAGTAGCCAGCCCCACCGGGTAAGTAAAAGCACCAGTGTGCTTCCAGGTCCAAGGGAAGCTAATTGCTTGTTAATTAATTAATTATTAATTAGCACATGAATAGAGAGTAACTAATGTTTATAAACTGTGAGGAGATTTTATGTTGCGCTATCGTGAAAGTTTTACCACAGCTTTGCTCTGGACTTTATTTTGCAAGTATTTCCAGATGTTGCATGATCCTGATTCTGTGAAGATCAACCCATATACATACACAAAAGTTAATCTGGCTAGTCAGAGCGAGTAGTGTAATCCAGAGTTACAGCAAGTGCAACACACTGATGTGAAGCTCCTTAAGTTGATCCATTGACTGCATATCAAATGAAAACTTTAGTTTTGTTTTTAAGAGGCATAGCATTTTCACTTTTTCTGGTTGTTGAACCTACTTTCTACTTTGACACCCAGACCAGTTTTACATTAAATCAAGCAAATCATCTTATCCAACTGAAGAACAACAAGTTTTGAATTCAGTAAATAGTAAAATAATTAAAAAAAAAAAAAAAAAACTTTTCCGCAATAGTTTTAAATCTCTGAATCGTGTACGGTGAGAGACACACAGATGCAGATTCCAGCTCCAGATGCAGACACACAGCAGCATCAGTCATACACGATGATCCATACAGTGACTATTAATGTGGTACTCTAATAACATGGTGCAAACTCACGCACACTTACAGGTGCACACACTCCTCAAAAGCAAAACCAGCCGCAGGATAAACAGGTGTGGATGTTAAAGAGGTCATAGAGAATTCAGTTACCTCGGGGCAGAAATCTGTCCTGATTCTATTCTCTCTGTGTGAACACATTAGAGGACATACTTCATACCTCGACAGCTGCTCATGAAACCAATTACACATTCCCCCTGCTGCAACATCATAATATTGTCATGTTCTTTTCTGTTCACTTGCTCAGCCTCCACAGCTGTTGGCATATCTCTCTCACGCAATCTAGTGAAAACACACACACTTACATGGTGTGTGACAAAGCTAACCTGAAAAGCCAGGTTCGATTTAGGATACTCAGATCATAGAGAAGGTCTTTTTTCATGTAGTTTATTCTAAGTTTTTCTTTAAAAACATTACTAAAAGAAAATTGAACTCCATTTAATGTATTTGATTGTCATCTGACTTAGGTCCATGGTTATTCCATGTGCAACTGAAAGCTAATTCTTTATGAAATCACCAGACACACAAAGTTCACCATGAAAACACTTCAGCTCCACAAACAAGCAGCATCAGTGCCTGAATGCAGCCTACATTCAAATCCAGTCTTCAATGAGGCCATTGCCACTCTGTAAAAAAGGACATATTGTGCGTGAGAAAAATATGTTAGTGATGGGCTGCAATGTAAACTGTGTAGTCAGATGTTTATTTATCATGTGTTCTGGGTGTGGGATGCAGAGGTGTAAACACATCGACCATGCCTGTTTTCCACACAGAACACTTCAATTAGAGATTTAAAATGGCTGTTATTACACACCGGTCAGTGATTCTACAAAGTCAAGCTCCCTAGAGCTCCCTCAACCTCACAAATATTCCCATTTAGGGTTCTTGACATTTCAGCAGAACACCATTTCGCCGAGTGATTCATCATCATACAAGATCAGGCCCACGCATTCAAAGAACAGAAACCGCACATCTCTAAGTCTTCCAGGTCAGTCTGACAAAATGGAGTTGAGCACACTGACGTCTGAGGGCAGATCAGCACTACACTGAGCAGAGTAGGGGAATACACAGACCATGAATTACCAAATATATACATAATTAAGCTGATACATAAATGTTCGCTAATTTCTAATAACAGCACATCCCAAAGTGTTTAATTAAGCCATATCACATGAGCAGGTGTGATATTGTTTGGACGATCCATTGTAATTTTATATAACAAATACATACAAGTAGAGTATTAAAAATAGTGAAATGTCCTCATGCAGATATACTAAATATCAGTATTCTTGGAATGCTGCTCACCCAATCAAATTAATGGACCAGAACTAACTGTTCCATCATTCCTCTTCTACCACAGCAATTTCCCAACAACTTTTAATTTATTCGAGAATGACCGGTCATCCTTGGAATATCTGCAAGAGAGATAGTTCCTTTCATCACTTAGATAACAGAAGATACAAACAGTTGTTCCCACCCCAGCCTTTTTAATTTCTCCACGTTTAGATGATGAAGAAAAAATGCAACTGGTCGTGTTACCAAGTGATGGAAAACACAAAGTCTTATTTCCTGAGGACTCATTTCCAATGATGTTACAAGCACCGACACTGGAAGAGTCATCCAAAAAATGTTAAAAACTTTTCCATACAAGAAATAAAGAAACAAACAAAAAGCTTACCATGACAACAATTAAATAACATTATTTGTTAAATAGTACATTTTACCAGGTTATTATTAGGCTTAGATTTTACAGAACATCGGTATAAGGATAAAATAAGTATATGAGCCTGTGATTTGCTAGTGATATTTTCCCTTAATCTCTCCTCTCAGAAATTACATTACAGAACACAAACCTCAACATGTATACCTCAAATGCATGAGATGAAGCTGTTATATAACTAGATTTTTAATCAGACAATGACCTCAAGATAAGAAAACCTTCAACTTTCTCTGGTTGAAAGACCCCTTATTAGTTCAGAAGAGTTATGATGAAAATCTTGTTCAGGATCTTTCTGTTGGTCTCACTTAAATCATCAACAACCTGTTCACTGTAACAGTCATTTGGCAGAACAATACACACACACATTCAATATATATATATATATATATATATATATATATATATATGAAGATTAAGAAAAGCACTCCTGTGAGAATCAGAGCCAATGCTTGTGGCAAGGTTCTGAGTTCACATCTGAGACCGTTGTTGACTTAATCCCTTTGAACAAAAGAATTTGAAAAATTAACAAATGCGAGTAAATGTGCTCTCAGTAACCCACTTACTCATCTAGAAAAGTATTGCAGTTAACAGCCAGTGAAAGCACACATGGTCGATTTGACTAATAAAGCAGTGAATGAACTTCAAGATCTGTAAAACATAATTGCCAGGAAAAAATATCTGTAATGGATTAACAGCACAGATGATGAACAGGGCAATGACTAATGTAATAAAGGTTCAAACTGCGGAGAAAAAGGTTACTCATCTATTAGACTGCTCTTCAAACAATACTGTCTTAAAGAAAATCACAAGCAACTCTAGCACCTAGCAACACACACTGCATTATCTTCAACTACAGAGGTACCTTGACTTATGAGTGTCCCAACTAACGAGTTTTCCGAGATATGAACCGTCTCTCGGCCAATTTTTTGCTTTGAGTTGAAAGCTAAAATTCGGGTTACGAGCCAGCTTCAGATACCCCACCACTAGTTGGCGCTAGTTGGTCTGAAGAAAGTGAGTGCGAAGGACAGTGCTGAGAAGAAGCAGCTAATGATGCACATTGAAATAAAGAATTTATTGAAAAACATGACCACAGTGTGTGTGTGTAGTCGACTTGGCGAAGCAGTACGAGTGTAGCACTTCTACAATCTGCACCACACTGAAGCAGGAGTCGTCGATAAAGGCTGTAACGCCAGCCACGGGCGTTAAAATCATTTTCTTACTTTCAGAATTTATTCAAAAGAAACACCTAGAAAAAGTTGCAACTAAATAGTGCCGTCACACACCCAATGACACTTACCTAACTCATTTCAGAAACATTCTGAAAGGGAGGATGAAACACACTTCATTAGGCAGGATTTTATCAAAAACTCCTGAAAATGAAAGTGAGGAAAGTGTGGCAAAAAGGGCAAAAATCAGTGAATAAGATTCAGTTAGGGCGGCACGGTGGCTGAGTGGTTAGCACTGTCGCCTCACAGCGAGAAGGTCCTGGGTTCGAGTCCCGGGTTCGGCACTGGTGCCTTTCTGTGTGGAGTTTGCATGTTCTCCCCGTGTTCGCGTGGGTTTCCTCCGGGT
>JAQLOM010000038.1:7860129-7870345 GCA_030068315.1 Chrysichthys thysi | reverse complement strand
AAATATAATTAACATCAGTTTGTGATTCAGATATTTCTTTAGGCCTTCAGAGAAGGCCTTGAAGGCCCTGATGGCCCACCACTGGGTTTAAGCACAAAAAAAAAAATCTAAGTTTGAACAATCATTAATGATACAAAAACTTACTGTAAAAAAACAAGAAAACTAACCTTGCATTAGTCAACTTCTGGTGTTAAGGAAGTGAGGAGGAAGATGGGCGGGCAGGAGGTTACTGTACAGCCAATGAACACACATCTGACCAATTAAAAGGACACATCTTGAGAGGAGTTCGTGACCAAAGGTTCCACTGTATGTAGCCGTGTTATCAAGGTTTTCTGTTGCTGACTCCTAGGTGTATCTCACTGAAAAGGTCCCGCCTTGTATATGGTTATAGGATCGTGGGAGATTAAAGACTACCAAGGAGCCACACATGCCTTTTTGGACAATCCTCTGAGAGAAGAACTCTGGTCTTGGTAGATTTGAAGAATTCTAGACATCAGAACAGACCTGTGCAGTATACGATGATGTGACATCCTTGAAATGCATCCTTTGTTGCTTCCTTCCTTGACAGTGAGAAACACCCACAGAGCTTCTTGGCAGTGAAAGAGAAAGACTGTGTGGGCAAATAGTTCAACAATTTAAAAATTATGATTTTCAGCATAAAATTGCAAAGAATTGGGGGATTTGATCATCTGGGGAAAATAATATCATCAAAAGATTTCAGGAATTCTGAGAAATCCCTGTACACAAGGATATAAACCAATACTGGGTGGCTATAATCTTGGAGACCTCAGTCAGCACTGCTTTAAAAACAAACAGTATTCTGTAGAGGAACCACTGCACGGCCAGGTAAAACTCTACCATGCAAAGAAGAAACCATATATAATTATGATCTAGAAATGACACCACCTGCTCTGGGCCCAAGCTCATTTAAGGTGGACTGGGACAAAGTGGACAAACTGTCTGATGAATTAAAATGTGAAATTCTTTTTGGAAATCATGGACACTGTGTCCTCCAGGTCAAAGAAGAGAGGGACAATCTGGCTTATCAGTGCAGAGTTCACAAGCCAGCATCTATAATGGTATGGGGTGCATTTAGCACATGTGGTTTGGGTAGCTTGCACATGTGAGAAGGCACCATTAATACGGAATCATATATACAGGTTTTGACACAACATATGCTGCCATACAGATGTCTTTTTCAGGGAAGGCCTTGCTTATTTCTGCAAGCTAATGCCAAACCCCATTTTGCACATATTAGAAAAGCCTGGCTCTATAATAAAAGAGTTCAGGTGCTAAAAAGACACCTACTGAAGAGAGTTGGTGCATAATATAAACAAAAAATATGACAAAAGAGAGCCCAAACTATCAGGCAAGAATGAAACAACCTTTCACTTTTAAAACTCTAGCAACTGGTCTCCTTAGCTCTGAAACATTTACAGAGTGTCGTTTAAAGATGTGGGTGGCATGGTGTTGTGGCGGTTAGCCCTGTCACCTAGCAAGGTCATGGGTTCGATCCTCCGGGGTCGACCTGGGTGCCTTTCTGTGTGGAGTTTGCATGTTCTTCCCGTGTCCATGTGGGTTTCCTCTGGGTACTCTGGTTTCCTCCCACAGTCCAAAGATATGCACAGAGGGGATTAGGCTATCTGGCTACTCTAAATTGCCCGTAGGTGTGAGTGTGAATGGTTGTCTGTTTCTGTGTGTTGACCTTGTGGTGGATTGGTGACCTACCCAGGGTGTACAAGTTATAGTTTAAAAATGAACTTGTAATACCAGAGATAAACAATCAAACACTGCAATGTTTTTTTTTCATAAACATATTCAGCATGTGTCGTAACACAGATTGATCATTTGTACTTTCCATAAACTTCAGTTATCAAGTTATCTTGAGAACATTGTGATGATCCTCTGTAAATCAGTATGAACTGAGATTATGTCAAATATCTATGCTTATCATTTCACACACACACACACACACACTGGGTTCCACAAGTATATAATACAAATTACAGTATTCATGTTTCCAATTGTTTTACATGTCTTTCTTCCACTCATATGCGGCGACCCTCTGACCCACTCTTACACACACACTCACTCTTTGCTTGTTTTGACATCAGTTTCTTCTATTATAGTATCATATTTTTATACGTTAGAAGTTGTCTTGACCTTCAATCGTCCACCAGTCACTTTTCCAAACCTACATTTAGGCTACGTTTCATACAGTTTATCTCCAAAAGCAGCATTAACTTACTGTAGTAAACCTACAGAAATAAAAAGGCCATCTCAAGCAAGTATAGCAATGGAGATGGTGAGCTTTTATTATTTTCTCTTCATGACAAAAGGAACAAAACTGTTAGAAGGACATTGTTGGGACCTTTGGAAAGACCCTTAATCTACTCAGATATGTGTAGATTGTAAGTTCTTAGCGATAAAATTTCCTGCACAATTAGTGAGTTAATGTTACTGTGTACAAGTAGGTAGAACTACAAGCTCATCTTAGACTTCATGTAGGTGAAAAAAGATCACAGAATTGCACAGTTTAATAAAAAGCTGCATTCAAGGCAAGGGTGCAACTTAATTAATGTTAATTTTCTCCTTTCCTTTCCTTTTTAAAACAAATTTAAGACAAGTTTTTGAAATCAACATACACAACTCAACTATTTTCAAGGCCACAAAATAAATTATATGAGGAATAAACTAAAATATGGATAAACTAAAATATGATTTACAAAGAATGTGTGCTTATTGTAAGTTCTTTATGTTAGAACATTACAGTGAATATATTAAATACCTCAACTGAGCTATTTAATATTATTAAAAAAAAGTCCAATTCTGTTATAGCATTAAGGATCCAACTGATTTTATCACATAATACTTTGTGAGCATCACTCAAATGTACCCAAGTTCTCTAACACTACTGTATTTGCTTTTGGACTTTAACTCCATCATTGCCATCATGGACGTCCACTGAAGCTGACTCACTCCTCTTCTGGTTTTTCTGCCATCTGCTACCTCAGCCGCTTAGGAACCTCGACCTTATAGAGACAGACAGCAAAGAGTTGGGGGAAGTGGTGAGGGGGGGAATGGACAGAAAACACAATGGTTTACCAGAATGGACAAGATTTAAATGATCAGTGCCAGGAAAACACACTGTCAGGTATTTATAGCTAGGTTTAGTAAGAATTTAAGTTAATTACTGTTCAAAACCTGTCAAAATTATAATGCTGAAAAATGACATTTACAAAGGAATCTTCTATTTAAAACATTTTTACATAGGAAATTTGTTTGTTTTGTACATTTGAACACAGTTAGTCTGTAATTCCTAAGTGACAGTGACAGTAGTGAGCCCTTTGCTTACACTCCATAAGGTCAGGGATACATTACCCAGGTGCCTAGCCCCGGTCTTCCACAAACACAGATTGAGGGTGAATGATTAGGCCATTACTCTGTCATGTTACACAGAGCACTAGTTATTGAATGTAAAGTCACTGAATCTGAAATAAATTTGGAAATGTTACCGGTATTTGGGTTTGTACTCGTAAAAAGTGAAAGGTCAGCCAGAAATCAACCATTTAAATGAAAACAACTCATGAACTGAACCTTGAATAAGAGCTCAACTTATTTTTTTTTTTTTGACACAATGAGTGGGATCCCTGTGAAGTGCATCATTTACTGATCCATCCCTGCACATAGTGTACTGCATAAGAACGTATGTAGCCATTAGTTTAGCTTAGTACATAAAGAATATATTTTATACAGTATGGGCTGTATGTAATATGTTTATATCATATACCTCAAAAAGGCATTATCACATGAATGACATGTTGCATAAGAGAGGTCATGTATGAAGTCGTGAATCGTCTTGTGTAGTCATGTTAGGACTGACTTCTGGCTGCTTACTTTTTTGAGTGTGTTCATGTTGCAGTTCCTGATAGAGTCCAGCAACTGATCTCTGGAACTCTTTTGTGTCCCTCGTCCTGAGATACTGCTGCTGTCTGGTTTGCGCTGCGAGACAGAGGTTAACGACCTCCGAAGTGCCTGAATATCCAGCACTGGGGCAGGAGGAGGAGGAGGAGCTGGAGGTCCTGGGTTTGACTCTGTTGTGAGCTCACCTTTTTTACCTGTTGCTTTGGAGAATGAGGGGCCAGCTGAGGACTTGAGGGGTGGTGTGGCTTTGGGGGGTGAAGTGGGATTGTTAAATTTGGAAACTTCTGCTAGTATGGATTCCTTCTTCTCAGTAGGATTGGACTGTGGAGTTTGCTTAAGTTTGGGTTTATCAGGTGTAAGCTTCTTCTTTTCTTCCCTAGGGGGCGCTGAGCTTGCCTGAGCTTCCTGCTTGGCAAAACGTTGTGCTTCTAGACGCTTCTGCCGCTGAAGGTCCACATTACGACTAAGGATGTTGGTCATGCTCATCCTTGGCCCAGCTAGTTCAAAGTGATAACCCAACTTGAGTAACGAGGTATTATCCCGTAGTACCTTGGCTATTTCCATCTCAGTCTTCCCTCCACAGATGTGTCTCTGGTTGTGGAAGCGAAGCTCTTTAAGTGTGGCATTGTGCTGCAAAGACTCAATAATAGCCAGAATGCCTTTTCCGGTGAGAAGGTTGGAGTCCAGGTTGATTCCTGTTAACGTAGTGTTGTTCCGTAAAGTCCCAGCAATGGCAAAAGCTACATGATCATCAGCTCTTGTGTTGGCAAGAGCAAATGTTTTAATGTGAGTGTTACTGCGAAGTCCTTCAGCAAACTGGATCAGAGTATCTGTCTTGATAACATCAGAGTTGTTGATGTTGAGCTCGATAAGTTCAGGATCATCACTGCGCACCTGCTCCAAGAGGTCATCAAACATGCTGGAGCCAGTATCACTGTCCATATAATCATCCTCATCATCATGCTCTTCCTCATCCTCTGTTTTGACAGATTGCTCATCCCCACTACTGCAGGTCTCAGTGACATTACTATGAGTTTTAGCATGTTTCACTACACCTTTCACTTCATCTTTACCTCTCTCTTGCTTTTTCTCTTCCACTTTTTGTCTTTCTTGCTCCATCACTCTCTCATCCACTTTCTCCCACCGTTTCATTCTGTCCTTCCTTTTCTCTGTTCCAGTTACGTCTCTTTCAGGGTAGGCTCTACTTTTCTCACTGCACTTTTCCTCTTCCTTTTCCTTCTTTTTCTCTATCACAGGATCCTCCGGATCTTTCTGTCTACTTCGTGGTTCTGGCACTCTGCCATGGTCTGTTTGGCTCTTCTGCTCCTCCAGTTTGGAGACTAGCCCTTTTGTTCTACTCTCCCTCTTTTTCTCTACCACCTTCTCTTTTTCTTCTTTCTGTCTGTTTTCTACCTCTTTGTTACCCTGTAACTTGGATATCAACCCCTTTGTTCTCAAGTTTTCTCCATTCTTACTGCTATCCTTTCTCTCTTTCTCTTTATTATCCTCCTTCTTCTGTAATTTGGAGATGAGCTCTGATGTCTTGCTACTACTCTGCTCTTTCTTAGATGCCTCCCTTTGTTTATCTCTTTTATTTTCTACTTCTCTCTCTAAATTCCTCCCTGTTAACATTTCTTTCCCCCTCTCTGTTTGTCCACATTCGGTTTTGCTGCCAGAGGTCTCTTTGACATCATTCTCTATGTTCTTTTCTCCTTCACTGCAATTTTTGTGCACACTTTTTTCCTCTGTGACATGTGCTTTTTCATTTTCGGCCTCATCCTTGTCAGATGCTTCACGGCTGTGTGACCTAGAAAAGCTCCGCTGTTCTTTGCTTCTCGTTCTCCTTAGCCGGTCCCGTCTACGGCCTTCACCTTTGGCCTCCCCCTAAGGCATGTATACAGCAAAATAAAAACAATCAGGTAAAATATGAATATGAAGGTAGAAACTAGTCGAGCAAACAGCGAAAAACGTTATTGGTTCTTTTTGGGGGGGGGTCAGTTTGGACCTTTGATGAACCACTGTGCTGAAGTGCCATTATACTAGCTAGATGATTCTATCAAGAGAACACGTAAACAGAAATTTCTGTAGTTGGAATAAAGGGTTAGGGTTAGGATTTTTCACACGGAATCATCATGCTTTCTTTTGACTCCGAGTTTACCCTAGAAACTACAGCTAATCTAAATGGACATAAGTGCACAAGGCTTCAGAGATTACATGTTTAATCTCTTTTTTGTTGTTTATCTGGGCATCTCTATATCCTAAGTATTGTTAATGTACGTCATCTACTATAGTCAATATTCAGTTAAAATGTTCGTTTACATTTTATTTTTTACAAGACAACATTATTTAAAAAAAGTAGATAAGCATATTACACTAAAGCTTGGCTGCAGTTAAATGCACAGAGCTATTCTTAGTCTCCATTACAGAAACGAGCCTGCACGCTAGTATGGTGCGCCATTGTTTGAAGAAGTCTTGGAACCCTCAGACGTTCCCTTATAAGGCTGAAATTCAAGCAACAGCACTCACGCTTGGAATTCCACCTAGCAGAGTTCAGACATCTGAGAACTAATCATTTCCACTTCCAAAGACAGAGTATTCCAACCACAAATTCATTCTCAAAGAATGACAAAACTCCCGTATACTTACTAAAATTAGACTTTAACCTGGAAACATTCCCTTGAATGAAAAGCTTTGAGTAAATTTTAAAACACACCAGTATTGGGAATGTTGGCTAAAGGGGAGTTGCAGCTGTACGCTGGTGCTGATATAAACAGTATACATCTGGCACAAAACAAGATGTTACTGTTACTTTTAAATCTACCAAAAAAAAAATATTTCATGCAAACCTCTGCTCTGATACAAAGGAATGATGAGTATTTTATTTGCTTGTTCACTAAAGATGCATTTGATATCAGTTTTATGATAAGTATGATGATCATGCTGGCTTATTTGTTTGTCATTTGAAACTAATAAACAATATAAATAGAAACAAAATTGCTTAGCAATGTTACAAATACATGAGATCCCGGAGTGAACGTACAGTGTGTGTTTGTATCTGTTGAGCTAGTGTTACCTTGCTTTGCTGGTTGTATTTAAAGCAAACAACATGTCTCAATAGATTTTAAACAGAACCCTCAGCCCTTTTACTGTGTATCACTTTACTAAGCTTTCTGCAACACCTGTTAAGGCCTGTAGCGATCAACACTAGGCTCACACTTCATACAGACAAGGGATCAGGGAATATTTAGGGCAGGGAAGCGCTGCTGGTCCTGTGCTTTATGAAGCATTCATGGGTAGGTTTTTTGGATTAAACTTCATTTTAATGGGAATTGAATTAACACATTAACATATCAGTACTGTATGGATATTTATGATTCCAAAAGTTGCAGATGACACGTAGATCAGTTCTATGTCCATGTTTATACCCAACTGCCCTGTGGTATCCACAGCATTATTGTGAGGGTGAAGACACCACTTTAAGCCAGGCCTGTGTTTACAGTAGGGTACACACAACAGAGTTACTGAGAAACATCTGGGTCATGCACAGACAACTGATGGCACTTTTATAGAATCCTCTTCGAGGACTTTTTGTTCATTCCTTTAATCAGTATGGAAAAATAAGGATGCTTTGGGGTATTCATATTATTTTAATGGCAAAAATATATTTATTCATGATTTTGTTTGGCAGCACTGTCGCCTCACGGTGAGAAGGTCCTGGGTTCAAGCCCCGGGTTCGGCATGGGTGCCTTTCTGTGTGGAGTTTGCATGTTCTCCCTGTGTCCATTTGGGTTACCTCCGGGTACTCCGGTTTCCTCCCACAGTCCAAAGACATGCACATTAGGTTGCTTGACTACCCTAAATTGTCCGTAGGTGTGTGCATGGTCCCGAGTTAGGGGAGGGTTGAGCGTGGGGCTAGCGACCTCACCCTGTAGAATGCACTTAACTACTTTGCTCAGAAGTCCGTACCAGAGGACATGAAGCTACGCAATGGTCGAACGACTATGCAATCAGATGATGATGATTTTGTTTGACAAAAGCCAAAAATTGATTACAATGATGCATAGAAATGAAAAAAATCCATTATTTGGAAGTTGTATTAGCAAGATTTAAGATTTCATTGCTCCACTGTACTCACAAGGAAAAAATACAATAGTACGTTCATTTTTAAAATGTTGGTGTGAGTTAAGAGTCCACTACAGCATAATCATTAATTAGCCGGTAGTGCTAGGTGTCCCAATACTGACCATCTGTCCACTGAAGGCATGATGTTGACAGGAAGGATCAGTGGTGCATGCCAGCCATATCTGACTGACCAATCTACACACAAACTACACTTCATCACCTGTGTCTCCTTAGCAGCCTTGTAAACTCCATACAGTCAATAAGCTCTACTTGTCATACTTGTCATAGATACAGGCCACAAGCCAGACACTACATTTCTACCTGAAGGATAGGAGCTGAAAGCCAGGCAGGTAATAACAGTACAGCTGAGATGGCTATCAGTAACATGTGCACAAGAAAAACGAATGGCAATAATGAACACATCTCTGACAGCTTCAAGTCTCAGCTGATCATTTAGTTATTCATTTCACGACATATTCACCATATTAATGACCTGCAAGCAACCACAGTTAAAACTAATACGGAAGGTATGTCAAAACAAGTGAGGAATCGTACGACTGGACATGCTGACTGGTCAAGGGTTTACGGGGTTAAATGCTTTAAAAGTAATATAGGTGTACAGTAGGTGTCTAAGAAGATTTTCAGTTTCCTGAAGGTTTTGATAAAGACCCATGGAGAGTCCTGGCCGTTCACACATTTCCTCTAGCGTACATACCACCATGTTATTTAAGTACATTTAGGACCTCTTTTGGCCCACATTCCATCCATCCATCTTTCCATCAAACTATCATCTATTCCACTTATGCATCAGGGTGGCAGGGGAGCTGGAGCCAATCCCAGCTGACTACAGGCGAGAGGCAGGGTTACACCCTGGGCAGGACACCAGCCTATTGCAGAGCTACCAGTGATGAACGACTATTCACCCTCACATTCACACCTATAGGCAATTTAGACAATCCAGTTAACCTCATCTGTATGTCCTATAATCTTTAGGCTGTGGAAGGAAACCAGAGGAAACACACACACGCACAACTCCACATAGCCCCAGTCGGCCAGCAGGTTCGAACCCAGAACCTTCTTACTGTGGTGTGCCAGTCCCAGGGGTTTAAGGTTGCTAAATATTTCTTCCTCTCATCCCCCAGGATCTATCAGCAGATATTTAGTAGCAGTGATGATCACTCAAGGCTACATTTCTGTCTTATTGGAAACTATTCCTAAGGTCTAGTGTGCACTTTACTCTTTGTACACATCACACCGTGTCTAGTGTGCACTTTGGAAATCCACATCACCTCAAAGGACAGCTCCCTCTCTATGAGCTTCTTGGTCTCTCGCTCGCAGTAGACCAGCATGGCTTCCCGGTCGTAGCCGCGTGTGGGCTGTTTCTCGGTCTGGTTTCTCTGCCTGAGCCCCACGGGGACACTGGGATCCGGGTCGATGACGATCAGCTCCCTCTCCAGCTCCTCCACCTCATCGGGACTGAGACTCTCCAGCAGGCTGTCGATATCCGAGTCCTCACTCACTGTACGCTCAGAGCGCGCGAGACGAACTTTCCTCCTGGACATTATCACGGAAATGACGCTTTACATACAGCAAGCTGGTCAAAGTGTTCTACGCACGAGACAGACAGGCGAAACCTCTGCTGAGCATAATCCTGTGTGGACTGAAGCGCGCAGGAGTGGAGGCGGCGAGCTAAATGCGCGCGCGCACACACAAACACATGGAGAGAGAGAGAGAGAGAGAGCATCATGAGCTCGCGCGCGGGCGCGTTCCCGGAAACCAGAGCGTCCGAAATTCCAGCGCGCGCAGATATTTTGACATATTGTTAAAGCTGGTCTAAGCAATTTTTTTAAGTAAGACGCTGGGCTAAAGTTCCTTTAAATTCTGGTAACTGCGGCTACAGTTGATGTACAACCCGAATTCCAGTAAAGTTGGGACGTTCTTTAAAGTTGAATGAAATGAAAACTAAAAGACTTTCAAATCACATTACATTAGCCACTATTTTATTCACAACGGAACACAGATAACATCACAAATGTTCAAACTGGGAAATTGTACACCTTTACCCACTAAATGAGCACATTTTAAATTTGATAGCTGCTACAGGTCCCAAAAAAGTTGACACGGGGGCAACAAATGGCTGAAAAAGCAAGAAAGTTTAAAAAGATTCAGC
>JAQLOM010000038.1:7633716-7644852 GCA_030068315.1 Chrysichthys thysi | reverse complement strand
GTGAAACACACACACACACACACACACACACACACACACACACACACACACACACACACACACACACACACACACATGAGCAAGACCCTCTTCATTATCCCTGTTATTCATGCAGAATAGTGGTAGAAGCTTTGCTCATGACATTTTTTATTAATTACAGTTGAATGGTTTCAGACATTTTGGTAAGGTTACACTGTAAATCATCCATTGGTACTATTTTTTTTCTTCGAATCATCAGCACTGTGGGAGGTTTAATGCCTTAAGGGGACAATTCTACAGCACAGCTGCAGTATAGCAGTCCAATAGATGGCAGTTGATGGAAAAACAGAGATTGAGTTGCCGTAGCTTACTATTAGATAGCGCCTTTGATGGATTACTGTTTATGCAAAGCTTAACTCAAAGCCTTTATGTTTGCAGCTTGTAAGACTCACATAAAAAGAAATGCCAGAATCTAAAGATATTGTTGTACATTGTAGTGACAGTTTTATTGAGACTAGATGCCTATAACCACTGGTCCATTATATATATATATATAAAAGTTACAATCACAATATCTAGCCAATAGTGAAATGGCTCCATTCGAGCCCAGTGCCAGCATTTTTAGATTCAGAATGGCACCTCGGCACCACTCGCACGCTGCAGACGCAGTATCTTCATCATATCCGTCATGTTTGATTTGCAGTAGTCCATGGCTGGGATCTTTGCTTCTCTCCCAGTTCTAGATGAGCAATGCAGCTCTGTTTACTGTTATATGCAAGCGGCACACCGTTTTGCATCGTTCTGCCAGTTGATTCTCCAGATTGATGAGTTGTTCGAGTCAGACCAAGAGTTTGGCAGATTGATGTCACTGGTGTCTGCTTATTCTAAGAGACAAACTGAGACTTATTAGGTCTCATGAAGGGAAAAAACAGATCGTCTGACTCACTTTCAAACTTTTTAATGACAGCATAGCACTTATTAGTTATGTTATTGAATGTAGCTCAGAGAATATGAGCAACACAGACATATGGCAGACAAGAAGCTTCCTTACAGCACATCAACTGTTGTTAATAAACCAGAGAGAAAGCTCGATCTGATCAACAACCCTCAACACTGGTTTATCCACAGTCTTCTTTTCGTGTTTTTACAATTATTTGATATTGTGGTAAAATATTAATCTTAACATGTCTTGCATTTTGTGATATACTTACTGTATATACATTTAGAGTGGAGATGCAGTAAGAACATAATAGGTTGATATGATGTATTTTTCTTTTCACAAAATTAGTTACATTTCTTTAAAATGTATGTATCTAAAGCAAGCTAGCTACACTACAAAGTACACTAACTGAAACTGCATCTATTCTCAAAAGAATTTCTTCTTGTAAACAGTTTGTCTTTAGCAGCTAGTAATCACACTGAGTCATTCGTTTTGTTTCTGACCTACAGCTACATAGCGGAAACAGCTATATAATTTGATGAGTTAAAGAATAACTTTGAGATAAAGTTATCTATAGTGTTTAGTCAGCACTACCCAGCTACTCTGTAAATAACTGATTCTGCTCAGAATACCTCCTAGCTTCTCGAAAATGGTTTTTGCTAGCTAGCTAGCTAATGACTTTGCTATAGCTAATGACTATGCTACTACCTCACTATGTTTATACAGAATGTGTAGCTAAGCTAAATTATAATGATGTGATCAACAATAGCTTTTAACATTGATTACATCCTGGCAACTACATAACTTTATGGATTAAAAATATACCTTGTGTGTGAAAATGAAATAGAGTGCGTACTTAGCTCTACTATTTTGATAACATTGTAACTAGCTGCATCCGAATACTTACTTGCTTAGAATGTAGTAACATCAGTTACAGTAAGTACTTACTACCTTACCATTACTGTAGTATGTACTGTACTATTAGTATGTGAGTGAGTATTAAGCTCAGTAGTAAGTTGTAGTAAGTAGTAAGATATACTATGCCTCCATCTTTCCTGTCCTTTGACTTGGATGTTCACAGATGACTTATATCCACATATGCCTCGAAAAAAAAAAAAAAATTAGCAACAGCATGAATGTTTCTTTTGTCCATCGTCAGAGACGACAACAAAACTGGATTCACTTGAGTCTGTCATTTCTTCCAGGAAACGTCTTATTCGGGGGCTCCAGATGGATTATGGGACAGTATAAAGTAGTGTAGTGTGGTACCTTTGCATACTATGAAGGTAGTGCATCATCCGGGTACTGAGTATTTGGACACGCTACCAGCTATTACGTATTGCTTTTTGCGTACTATGTAGTACAGCAGTATGAGAGTTCAGATGCAGCCAATCTGACCCTGCTAGTCAATGAGTGCTATCTTGGTACTAGATTAACTAGCTTGCTAATAACTTTGCTAGTGCTACTATTGTCCCACTATGGCACCAAGATATAAACAACACTTACACTTTTAACATGTACAGTTTTACATATAAGAAGCTGATCCACATGTTTTCGTACAACTGACAACTGCTGACTATAAGTGCTGTTAAATGATTAGAGAATATGTCTATAATTTATAGCTAAAAACAACACAATTTAAGGTCATTTCTTAAAGAATGATTTAAAGAAGAAGAAAAAAACCCAGATGTACTTTTACAAGTTGCCCCCAAGCAATTAGGTTGTAATATGTACATTACCTCTGCTCTCTGTGAATAACACATCACTTCATTGGCTGAAGACCTTTTGACTGGTGCTTTAAAGAACATTGGCATGGTGCAGAGAGGCATTCTCACCATATGTCAGCGTAATCTGGGAGCTCCTTTACGGCTCTTCTGAGGGACACTAAGATCATTTTAAGGCTTCTTCCCACTTTAAATGATTACTGTTACAAAGCTGCAGCCTCCAGGCTTCAGGCAGAGCCTGATACTGTAATTTAAGGATAACTTAGGCATTTAAGATCCAGGACTTTAGGGAATGCTTTTCAGGCATGTATAGTAGTCTCCGTAAAAGTCATTGTTTGCATTTTTGTTAAATGTACAATATGTAAGGTTTGACAAAATGCGTCAAAATTCGCTTATCACATTTCACAAGCTCAAAAGAGCTGTTCAATAGATTGCATACACGCTGCTTCAGAAACGCAGCGAAATAGACTGCGGGGATTTTAATTGTTCTATTTGTCCTTCGGGTCCAGTATCAGAAGCAATTCCTCTAAAACATAACCGAGATTTCCATGTGAATATAATCGGTGTTTGCATCCTACGCTAAATCCGTCTCAAATTAGCATATGTATGCTCTAATTTTACACGGTGTAGGATGATGAAGATTAAAGTTAATTAATTTTGTAATTAATTGGCTACACGTAGCAGGGCAGACATCTTGAGGGCACAGTAGGGCAGAAGAAGAAGAAGGTAAGTGATGGGTTGTAGCACTGCTATAAGCCTGTTCATGTATAGTGTGGAATATAGTTAGGGATGAAATGGTTATATAGTCATCATGTATGTGTGTGTAGGTGTTTGTGCATGAACGGTGCATAGATGCATCGGCAGTCTCAGGGTATTCTAAGGATACAGGGATGAGTAGGAGGAAGCAAGGAAGGCAGCGTGAGGATACACAGCGTGCAAGAGTGCGCGACATAAACTGTGTCACTTCATTCGAAAACAATAGAGAACAGGACATGGAGCGCCCCCCCAGCCACATGGCTTTATCGTCTGCCTCCTCCCTCTCTCTCGCTTTCTCTCGCTCTCCTTCCAGCCAAGTGAATGAGTGGGGGTGAAAGTAGGGGAGGCGGCTTGTCAGAAGGGGTCTGGTTGTGTTCCCCAGTCTGTATGTGTGTGTGTGTGTGTGTGTTGTGTGTGTGTGTGTGTGTGAGAGAGAGAGTGTGAATGCACAGACGGTTCAGTAGTAATTTGATGTGTGTCCCGGGGGACATTTGATGGATTAAAGCTAAGCAGCTCCATTGCTGAGTACCACCTGATCTCTCTCCCACTGCCGCCCCATATAAGCCTGGCTGACTGCTGATCTCAGCTAGTCTCACAGTCTCTCTCTCTCTCTCTCTCTCTCTCTCTCTCTCTCTCTCTTTCTCTCTCTGTCCTCACTCTGTCTTTTCTCTCTCCTCTTCCACTGTCTTTCTGTCTTTTTCTTTCTCTAAGCGGCCCCCACTGCAGCCCAGGAGCTATCCAGTGCTGAACGTGTTTTCATTTTTCCCCCCCTGTTTTTTTTTCCACGAATGGGAGAGAGAGGGAGTGTATGCATGTGCGTGTGGTCCGTACAGTAGCGCACGCACACACACAGCATCGCATCGTCCATCGCCTCTGTTCTTGCCTGCTCACCATTTCCTTTATCTCCATCCCTCATTCTTTTAGTCCCTTTCTTTTTTCTTGGATCTTTTCTTTCTTTAAGTTGAACAGATACACGGATACACGATTCAGCTTTCGTCGCTGCACTGCTTTTTGCTCCAGGAGTCTTTTTCCCCCCCCAATTTTTTCCCCTCTTCGACGTCCATGCGTAGTGCTTCTTGTGCATGTGAATCATGCCCCGTTCTTTTCTGGTGAAGAAGATCAAGCTGGATGATTTCTCCTCGTCTCCTGTGGTGGCATCTAACCATCATCATCATCATCACCATCACCTGGATGAGTCCTTCACTTTTACTCGCTCCATTACAGACTCTGTAACCAGTTTGGGCATCCGGCTCAGTGAGAATGGTGAGTGTGTGTGTGGGATATCTATCACTTTATGCAGGCACATGCTCAATATGTCTCTCTTGCCAGATACAAGTCACTGCTTTCTGGACATATCTGCAGCAGAGCAAAACCAGGATGAATTTCATTCTGATGATTTTACATTAAACCAGAGAAATATCACCAGATGTTCGGTACAGCCTGGTGTTTTGTTGTTGTTTTAGGCTTCTGTATAATCCTTAAACCCTCTTTTGCCTCATCCCCCTCCCCCCCCTCTCTCGACTGAGCTCCTGCCGTTTCTGTGGACTTTTGTGTGTTTTTTGACTCGGGCAATGTGCAGACACAATCCAGGTCACGGAGTAGTGATTGGCTTATGTAAATAAGGCCATATGACCGGGCTCTGGCGTGCTGCTGATAACGGGCTTGTTTCGCTGCGCCTGCTAATGCTAAGTGCTAAGTCCTTTTCCTTATGTGGACAGGCTCTTGCTGCTGCTACAAGCACAGAGATGCTGTTTGGACCAAAAGTGTCCTGGGGCATGATTGGATAATGCTTTTGTCCTTAGCTCGTGTTGCCCTTGAGTTTCCACCGCCGTCCAGTCCACCCCCTGTGGCATGTAGATTATCATTCTCTCGCTCTCCTCCCCCATCCTTCTTTCTTGCACATCTCTCTTCCTCTTTCTCGCAGTCTGTCACTCTCCATCCCCTCCTTTTGCAACATATGAAACCAAGTCGGGGGGTTGGGGGGGCTGGATTTCAGTCTCTGACGGCACCACAGATCATCAAGTACAGTATAGAACAACCGGAAATGGAGGGGGGGGGGTGTATGAAGGGAAGGAGAACAGGATAATGCACTGAGCAGTACTGACTACACTGACACGATCAAGAGTATACACTGTAAATATACACACACAACACGGAGAGACAGGGAGAGAGACAAAAGGACAAATAGCATCACAGCTGAGGAAGCTGGACTCTTAAATACAAACATGCTGGACAAGGCAAAGCTAATCTGGGGACATTCTGTGCTCCCGGAGTCTCTCTCTCTCTCTCTCTCTCTCTCTCTCTCTCTCTGTCTTTCTCTCTCTGTCTTTCTCTCTCTCTCTCTCTCTCTCTCTCTCTCTCTCTCTCTCTCTCTCTCTCTCTTTGTCTCACTCTCTCTCTATCTTTGGGCAGATTTGGGCAGCAGATGTCCGCTCCCCTCTGTCGTGCTATGATGTTTTTTCAGAGATAAGCTGACAGGAGATTTAGACTGAGCGGGAGAAAGGGTCAGAGAGGAAGAAAGTGTTGCTTTCCCACCTGTTGCAAAAAACAGCAAATTCAGTCATATCAGAGCCAGAAGGTTTTATAACTCATTCTGTTGGATATCATGATGGCTCACAAAGAAATAGCTTTGCAAAATGCCGACACGTTTATTCTAACATTTGACTTAGTGAGCACCTGTAGGCTTTTACATTACATTACATTACATTACATTACATTACGGTAGGAAATGATGTAAAAGGCAATATAAGAAGGGAGTAAAAAAAACCCCATGCAACAACAAACTCATATGTCAAAATTATAAGGTTTAAATGTGATATTTTTGTATCATGCAGTGGTGTACACATCTTGGCCTACATTGCTTTTCCCCACCATCATTAGTGATGCCCCAAAACAGTGCACTACTGCATTACTGCTGGTTAATGTTAGAAAGAATTGGGAAAAACAGCTCGGCACTTGGGGGTGAGTGATTTTGCCATGCATCAGCACCACTCTTGAAGAGCAGCATGTCTGTTACATCAAGAATGATGACTTCAGCAGTACAACGTTAATGCTGCATTCAAAAGTATCTCTATATAAATATTTTACATTTTTATTATCACAAATGGTAGACAATGATTTTATCAAAGAGAAACCACTTTATAGTCAATGTCAAAGTTAATCCATGAAAACCGGTGCTTGTGTGAGGTTGGTGCTTTAGAGAAGAGCATTCGCTAAATACAATGATGTAAATGCTAGGAACACTGTGTGTGTGTGGGGGGGGGGGTGTATTTTAAAATGATGCCATTTTGAACATGAACTGAACTTGAATTAATTTAGTGCTAGTTTATTATTTACTGCTTTGGCAGGGTGCATAAATATGCATAAACATGCACATTTACAAAGTCTCTAACACTAGAATAAAACACAGAAGATAACTACAAATCCTCATAAACTGTAAAACCATTAGTGTATGAGGATCTGCGTTCTGAGGTTTCAGTATTGGCAAGTTTGTTAATGGCCTTCCATCTCCAGCCACAGCAGGAAGTAAAGGTGATGCTCTGATCGAAAGGGCAGAATGGTGGCCTATTACAGGCATCTTGCAGCGACTCAAGCCTTAGAACATGGGCTCTGCTTTGCATTGCACTACTGACTGATACAGAATCACACGTATTTTGATCATCTCTCCAAGCCGTTTTTCTGTTTTAATGAAAAAAAAAAAAACCCAAAAGCGCCAGACTTCACAGTTTAGCAGAACATCCAAGCCAGGCCAACATGGACCTGTTGCACTCTGAAAGCCTTCGGATTTATAACCTGCTGCGTAATCCGCTGTTAGAAGAAATGCTAGCTGTCAGATGCTTACTTACATTCTTTTTTCATTTTTTAAAAATTTGATTTAACTCTACTACCTGACTAAGTTTTTGTGAAGGTAAAAAGATACAAAGTTCATGAGTGCTACCTTATTTACTACTTTTATTAAAGAAAAATGAGATGGTATCCTTAATCAAGGATACATTTATACCCCACATTTGCATCTTTCTTCTGGAAATGTGGCTATAGTGCATCTTTAAATGCATGTGTGCATAAAAAGGCAACAACTAGAGTTAACCAAAAGCAGTGGTCACCTACCCTGTTCCTGGAGATCTTCTGTACCTTCCTGCAGGCTTCATCTCAAACCGTAATTAAACACACTTCTTTTAGCTGACCAAGAACTTCTTAAGGCATTGATTACATGGTCAGGTGAGCACGATTATGGTTGGCGCTAAAGTCTCCAGAAGCAGGGTTGGTGCCCATTGTTTTAGAGCTACTCATTAAGGTGATAAGTTCCAATGAAGTATCCCTTTGTCCTGAGAGTGTAGCAACTTCTGTTGTATATGAAAATATTACGATAGCTGTAGTAACAAATTGAGGCCAGTTAAAGCTTTTTTTTTAATGAAATAACTCCAGACAATTATGAAAAACCTAATGATGGACTACATATCAAAGTATTGTGGTATATATGAAGCAGTTAAATGATAAAGATAAAAAAAATTCATTCTTCAAACTTCTGTGATTTTGCTTGCCTGATCTTAATGGTATCCATGGGATGGTTATCACATGCAGGGCTGCATTGTTTTTAAAAATTTTTTTTTTTTTATCATGTGTAAGCACCTTAAGTGCCGTAAAGCTCGCTGAGCTTGCCTTCCTCTACAGGCACTGCTTCCGGAATTGCTGTGCAGTGAAAAGGCCGCTGGAGTGCAGGGCATTAAAAGCGCTCTAATTGCGTGTCTAATAATGATCCCGGCCCTTCAAGGCACTTCAACATGCTTACGGCAGCAGGGCAGGTGATGTTGTGACCCTCGACGGACAATAACAGCAATTTCCTCCTCCTTCTCCTCCTCGCCTTAATCCGTTTGCTCTCCTCTTTGACTGTAGCATCGGTTACTGAGGCCCGTCATGCGCCTCCTTATTCTCTGGTGCTTCTGCTTTGCTTACTGCACGACCAGTTGCACTGCTTTTTACAGCAGATAGCCTATTGATCAGCATGGAAACGGTGAATTTCATTAACAGGCAGTCAATACTTCATTTCTCTCGGTTTGCTGCGTTCAGAGGGCTGGTGGAATGGCTTTTCCCCGACACTGTCTAGTTCTCATGTTAAATGTGATAGAGGATTTCTCACCCAGTGTGCGACGCAATAGCTATTAGGTTAAAAACATCAAGACGAACGGCTGCCACTCCGGCGTGGATATAATGTGGCTGAAATGATTTAAAAGACCCAGCGGCTGCCAGGAAACCTTTTAGCGGCACCCGACTGTCTCTCTCTCTCTCTCTCTCTCTCTCTCTCTCTCTCTCTCTCTCTCTCTCTCTCTCTCTGTCTTTCTTTCTCTCTCTTGCTATGTCTCTCTCTGTCTGTGTCTCTGAATGATGTGCCAGGGGTCAGTCATTTATCTAGCAGTGAACAAGTGCAAAAAAAAGGGGTTGCTTTGCGTTGAAAGAGCAGTCAATACGTCTGGCTTCAGAATTGCTTTATTAATATTACTCTGTGCACTGACTCTACTTGAATGTCTGACTGTAATTCAAACAGGACTAATGTGAGGCTCGACGTGAGGAAAAGAATGATGTAGCCTGTGGCATAACACAAGCCCTAGCACTGATTTCTTATCATGGAATAATGGAGATGAAAATTCAGCATACAACCACTTACCCAGAGAGGCCATTTGGTAATCTTATCAAAGAAAATGAGCTAATCAATAAGATTATTTTGTCTAAGAGAGAAGCGAGAGAGAGAGAGAGAGAGAGAGAGAGAGAGAGAGAGAGAGAGAGAGAGAGAGAGAGAAATTATGGCAGCAGGGGGTGTCTCTACTCCCAATATACTTATTCCACTTAATAAGTCATTATCTCTGTGTTATAACCCTTTGTAACATACACACATTCACTTCGCCACACAATTAGACACAGAGTAAAGGGATTTTTATGTACTCTGAAGTATATACTGTAGATTGCAGAAGAATTACAACAAGCAAAAAAAAAACCCAAAAAACCCAACCACAATAATAATAATAATAATAATAATAATAATAATAATAATAATAATAATCTATTAACTAATTAATAGAGGTGTCACTCCAGTAACACGATTGAACTGTAGAAATGAACAGGAACAGTGTTCTTATTGTAATAACAGTATTTGACTGAAAAAATTAACATCACGTAAGTGTACTAATTATATAATTGATTAATTTGTATAATTATACCTCTATTTATTCATTAGTGATAAAGATATATTAGCATTAAAGCTGGTATTTGCAATTTATACGTCAAAACTATTTCTAACATTCTGGTCTCTGGGGAATTCTAACCCTGATTCTATAAATCAAACATCAACATCCGATCAGTCAAAACTAGGGAGCATTTCTGCTTGCCTGTCAATCATACGGCCTACCAGTGAAGAAAACTGGGGACTTGAAGGTGTTCTTGCATAGACGTGTGGTTTTGAAGATCGGATCTGGATTTGTTAACATTATGAGATTTTTGACAAGTTTTGACACAACAAACTCAAGACCAGAATTGCTGACTGCACCATTAATCCTGAGCGCATCTCCTGTTTTCTGTCCCCAGGCTACATCCAAGACTACATCAGCCCATCAGCGTATCAGGGTGAGAAGAAGCTCAGCTCAGCTGTGTCTGACCCGCTCTATGCTCCGGTAACCAGTGGAGGCGAGGAGTACTGTGAGCCAGACTTGGAGCATCCAGACAGCCCTCAATCCGGCCTGACAGCCCGAGGCTACTACAGCGGTGAGTCCGAAAGCCAGAGTAATGGCTACACGGCAGACGGCTTCTTCATCTCAGATGGCCGTTCACGCAGGAAAGGTGAGGCCAAGGAGGCACGCAAAGGTGCCGTGGAAGCAAAGGAGTCCGGCGCGAGACACACGTGCAACGAGTGCGGCAAGACGTACGCCACGTCGTCCAACCTGAGCCGCCACAAGCAGACGCATCGCAGCCTGGATAGCAAGATGGCACGCAAGTGCCCGACATGTGGCAAGGTGTACGTGTCCATGCCAGCACTGGCCATGCACGTGCTCACGCATGACCTCAAGCACAAGTGCAGTGTGTGCAGCAAGGCGTTCAGCCGCCCTTGGCTGCTGCAGGGCCACATGCGCTCACACACTGGTGAGAAGCCATTCGCGTGCGCCCACTGTGGCAAGGCCTTCGCCGATCGCTCCAACCTGCGGGCCCACATGCAGACACACTCTGCCTTCAAACACTACCGTTGTAAGCGCTGCCACAAGACCTTTGCGCTCAAGTCGTACCTGAACAAGCACTACGAGTCGGCCTGCTTCAAGGGCTCCGGAGATGAGGACGAGTCCGGCTCGGAGAACTGAGTACCATGCAGCACCACGCAGCGAGGAAATGGATGAGAAGGGAAAAAAATTCTACATTTAATTAATCCCTTACTAAGCCCTTGTACCCACACACTCACACACACACACACACGCGCACACACACACACATGCAGAGAAACAAATGCGCCTTTTCCCTTCCTTTTTTAGAAAGCAATATTTTCGCTGAGATCACTTTGGGGAAGAAAAAAACAAAACAATTATGAGAAGACAATAACGAACCAATGCTGGATTTTTCTTCACTCTTATTGCTAAGTGTCCACAGATACACGCCAACATACTCCAAGACTCTGTTTCTCTCGCTCTCTCTCTCTCTCTCTCTCTCTCTCTCTCTCTCTCTCTCTCTCTCTCTCTCTCTCACACACACACACACACACAC
>JAQLOM010000038.1:7616455-7627508 GCA_030068315.1 Chrysichthys thysi | reverse complement strand
TTAAAATAATAATAATAATAATAATAATAATAATAATAATAATAATAATAATAATAATAATAATAATAATAATAATATGTTACTACTAATGAAGTTAAAATGAAGAATAATATGAGAATATGAGAATTAAAAAAATAAATACATTTAACGGATGTAGTAGAAGTAACTGTGAGAAATTGATCAGATCACTTTTCCACACAGTCCCCGTGCAAGATGATGCATTTGTTGTATCATTTAAATAGTTTCTGTATTCCAGCAGAGAGGAAGTTTTTCGGTTGCTCCTGAAGCCAGGTGAGCACTGCTTCCTTTACTTCATCAACAAAGGTGAATCTGGGACTGTGCAGTGCCTCCTTCAGTAAAGCGAGGATGTGATAATCTTTTGGCACCAGATCCGGGCTGTAAGGAGGACGTGGAAGACGTTTGAACCCGAGCCGTCGCGCTGTCTCTACTCTACCTGCTGCTGTATGAGGACGTGCATTGTCATAGTGCAGCAAGACCGTTTTGGACATCATTCCTCTTCTTCTGCTGCAAATTGCAGATTTAAGTTCATTTTGCAGCAATGCACAGTTATTTGCATGTTCCCATGCTCTTGGAAATGCAACAGAGTAGGCCCTATCATGTCCCAAAAGAATGTTAACATGATTTTCAGAGGAGGAGCTTACTTTTGGGATTTCTTCTTTGCAGAAAATTCTTTGTCTTTGTTTTGTTCCCCTCTCTCCAGGTTATCTCATGACTGAAAAATTGCCCTGACGTTTGATTCCCCCTCGTAAAAGACAGCTTGTCATGTTAGAGAGAACCCAGAAAGCACAACGCCTTCCATCCCATTATGGAAAATTATATTTACAGCTTTACCTCGGACTATTTAAAGTACTGACAATGGAGACTCCTTCCATAAATGCTAAATAAACATCTCCTCACAGGTAACTTCACCATATCGACAATTACAGATCTTTCCATGGGGTGTGTCTGTCATACACACCCCTGTGCAAACTAGTTCTAACCTTGAAGTTAGAACTATGGTCAGAGCTGCTGTTGTTGAAAATTATACAACATCTTCTGACCAAACCATCAAACATGCTGCGCTACAATATAGCCTCTCTTGTCTTCTTTACCCTATCCTAGTCCCAAGTCATAATATAACTGTCTGTCATACCATGCGTGTACTTCTTCCCCCCTCAATACAAGGTACCACCTCAAAGAATTAGATTCATTTACATTCGCTGACTTCCTGCCCCACTTCCCATAAACACTCCTGTCTCATTGTTAGGGGCAATTTAATACCAGTGACTTGTAGGTCAGGCTGCTAAGAGGCTATTAAAGGGACATTCTCTGGGCATTAATAAGGCCCTGCCACACAATCATGCTTCCTGTGATAGACATGCAGACAGCAATCACAGAGCAGGTATTCGTCCTGACAGCACAAATACGTACATCTGACATGTGAGGAAAATGTGACTCTTGAGTGCTGATCCAGGACACGTCGTCCTCGCATGAGTTATCCCGTGATCCATTATAGCAGACTGTAATCCATTATGCAGGACTGCTCTCAGATCAGTGCCAGCAAACACGGTGGGAACAGCATGAATTTGAAGGCACCAGCATCTGTTCTGGTGCTGTTATTGATGATTCTTAATGATTAAAATTTAATGGAACATTGATTTTATGCTGGACCAGAGTGTTTTCCTGAGTGGGGTGCGAAGAAAAAAGAGAGAATTGAGTAAAACTGAATTATGAGCAGCATGAGCAGGATTATCGTAGCGAGTGGGGTTCAATCACAGCCTCCTTCAGTGTCCTACAGCTGCTGAAACCAGAGAGAGAGAGAGAGAGAAAGAAATAAATAAATGGAGGGAAGGGCTTTATTGCTCATTGATTTACCACCTCATGCCTAAAATATATACATGAAATACTTCAAACGTTTTATATTATACATTATTGTCGGTATCGTCTGCATTTCTGACCGGACACATTCTTTGTAAACAAGCATCAATGTTCATAAATAAACTACATACACAAATTAGACTGATTACAATTTCTATAATATGTTTGTAATTTATTTTAATTTATGTCTATTAGTCATAATTGCCACTGCGTAATGATTTATAGCCTAATTTTCCGAGGCAGCTATGAAGCTGATTTTGAAGAATAACACTTTCCACTTGACCGTGTAATGTTTAGCAATAAACAGCAGCTAAAGTTAATTATTCAGAATATTGCAGGATATTGCTCAACGAACAGAAAATGGGGCATAAATGAAATGAAATAATAAGCAGATGTGTGGTAGTTTTTTTGGGTTTTTTTTTTTAGAAATTGATTTATGATGTACTCAAGCAGGGAGCATTGTAACCAGATGCTGTGCTCTCAGAATTAAAAAAAATAAATAAATAAAAAACTGAAATGAAAATGAAACAAACTTTTCAGTTCAGTCCATATAAACGTATTACGTCGTCACGCTGATATTACACGTAATTCTACGTCTGTCTAAGGTGTGATATATATATTTTTGGCCTTGTTCCAATGATGATGAAGTTTAAGGTTAACACAAACCCCAGTGCATTCTCACATCTCTGATTAAAAGAAGTAATAATAAACTACTCATAATGCATAAATGTTTTTTTTTTCTTGTTTAGTTTATCTCTTGTGAATGCTATCCTGCAGGGTGGAGGTCTTTACAAAAAGCCATTAAAGCATAAATTATTAATAAGGTCTGCAATATTGAATACTCAACAGTGAGATGCTGACTTGACAGAGGAGCGTCTGACCCAGCATAATCCTGTGCAGGATGGTAGGTAACTGTGAGAACATGGAGAGGATGGAGAGTGCTGGTGCTATGCTTAGACACAGGAGGAGAGCTTAGACTGAGTCATGCGAGTTTAAAAGACAGGGCTCAACAGAAAGTAACCATCTAAACCAAAATTTTAATCTTTCAGACACAAAACAATTCCTTGATAACTTGATGACTGAATGGCACAATAGTTTTTAATACTTAACCATTAAGTGATCAGTTGAGAAATATGCCAAATCTAAAGACGTTCTGATTTTATTATTTTAAACATAGTGGCAATTCATGTTAACACTTTGGACTAGCATCATGGACTCTGAAGACAAGAGACATATCTTTTTCTCATTTGTTGCACAGAGAATAAGTCCAATGAACTTTAGACATTCTGTGTTCATCAACTTTTTTTGCCCAACCATGTCATTAGGTCACTACTCAGACCTGTGAGCATAAATAACACGACTACGAGAACTCTCCCATTTATGAGCTAATATTTCTAGCTCTTTAGCTAGTATAATTTACATATAGCAAATGCATGGGATGCCCTGGATAAACCACAACAGTGCATCTCCTACAGAAGCGGCACAAGTTTGTGTCTGGAAAACTATAATTGCTGAACTGTAGCCAGTTTTACATATGCTTATTGGCTCGGCTTCTGAATTATTTCAAGAACTCAGTTCAGTCAGATGAAATACTTTCCTGGGTCCACGTCTGGACTGTAGCTCTGCTCTAAAGCAATCAGCAGTAATCTCCATGACCTTCTTATTAGTGTCAGACTGTGCTGCGCTTCATTAGGATGCCCTCTGCTGGTGAATGCTGCGTTCCTTTTACACGTTCCCTGGACGTCTGTGCAACAAACATTGTAAAGCCACTCCCAGATTTTCATTCTGCTCTCCCTCCATGGATCGGAAACGTGAAATCATCAGCACGTGTGCTTTCCCTTACAAATTCATATAAAGTATGCTTACCTACAGCACACGGGGACATCTCAGTATCAGAGAATGTAGATCTCAGCTTTTCAGATTGCTGATCCTTAACAAGTTCTGCTCATGAAATACACACTTATGTTGAATCTATCCCTTAGGCCTGCAAGCTACAAACTGTATATGAACTTACAAAGTTTTGGGAGAGCAAGAAACGGCAAGAGGAAGCCGATAAACTTGATTTAAATGAAAAAGGAGTATTGAAACACAGACAGAGGCTATATCTGAAACCACAACTGTACTGTGTTATATAATGTGCCAAAAGAGTCAACAGTGGCATTTGGTAATTTGGGCTAAAGACCTGGTATACTGGAACAGGGTAAACATTTTGACTTATGATATGCTCATTAAAGTAGGACCGTGCATATCCTGTATGTTTCCTTCTGACTTGGATACACACATGGGCACAGAGTTTTAATTATCAGCTCAGCTTTTAATAAGGAAACAGTGAGCAGTGCTCTGGACACAATCCACTTGGAACCTCCCTTTGGACAGAATAATAATGAACAATATACAAAGGCCTGGCACTGAAGAATGTTTTGGCAGACTGCAGTAGTGCACTCTGGTAGTTCTTTTAATTCTGGGCCTTTAAGTAATAGTGAAGCGCTGTATCTGCTGCTTGGAATGAGGCTGAGCCTCCCAGCTAATTTTAGATTCACTGAACTTTTCTGAACCTTACGGCTGAACATTATGTTTCTAGGAATCTTGGCAGCAAAACTGTTTATTTGGTCATGTTTTCGCAGCGTACTATTTTTTATAGAATGTTTTAAAATTGTTCCCCTAATGTCGTGTGAGCAACATTCTACTGACTTTGCGAAGCAGAACTTTAATACATAAGATGGTTTTACAACATTGCAGGCAGGTTAATATTCAGGGGGAAAAAACTATTGGTCTCCTCTGTAGCTGCCAAAATGAAAAAAGTGGTGAAACTACAGTAAAACTATGGCAGTAAAACCAGGCGTTGATTCATTCATTTGTTTTATACATCAGTTATCCATCTCCAGTAATGGCTTTATTCGAAGGTTCATGATGGATCTGGAGTCCAGTGAAGAAAAGCCTGGAATTTTGAGGAATCATTTAAAAAGTGAAAGTGGATAAGGTTATACATGTCATTCCAGAATAATTTATACACCTCAATAAGTAGGCTTATTGGTGTATGATAAAATGCAACTTTGTGAGTAACTGTCTCAGTGGCATCATAGACTTGTATCAGATATCGCCAAATGTTCCTCCTTTATTCAGTAAGTCAGGCGCTGTGCAAACAGCTGCGAAGATGTGAAATGTATAGAACTAGAAAGCAAAAGAGAACGTTCCAGTCTAATCTCTACTGAAGCTTCTGCCACAGAACCCTTTAAACCCTTGAATGCTTTTTCTTGCAATACTTTTTTACATCTTTTGCAGTTTCCAGACACTACTATTAAATACATACTTGTTTTTGAGTCGACAGCGTGTCTTGGTCTTGGTGCAGAACTATGGAGACAGAACGAGCACCACAGCCTCATTAAAAGGCTTCTCTTCTGTGTAGCGTTTCATCGCCTGTGACGGCCAGGCTCTTTAGCTGGCTGTGTTTGATGTTTTGCGTTGTTTGTGTGCAAGCCCATCTGCTTGGTCCTCTCTCCGCTGGCAGGAGGTCCACGTTCCCCTTCTGCCGCTCCGCTGAAGCGCTGTCAGGGTGTTCAGAAATCCGAGCGCCGCACTCTTCATAAGACGTCCATGGAGCAAAGTCAAAGAGAGCGGCTGGAGAAAGAACGAGTAAATTTCTACTACAGAACAATTGTCAAGGAGATGGGAGGGGAAGAGTTGGGGTGATGTTTTGGAAGGAAAAGAATCATAAAATGCTGAAGTAAGAGTGATTTTGTTTGTTGCTTAACTGGGCATCTATAATTGTCCCTGGGTTTTCCATGCAGTTCATTTGAAGTGAATTTACAAGACACCTAAATTCATAATTCAAGCAGAAGGCGCAGTGTTTTAACTTCCAAGCATTAGTTTGCTGCTGGAGTCCACAAGAATGTTTTAAGGACAAGTTTAGACAATTTGACCTGGTAAAACCTTGAAGAAAATCAAGTACTGCGAATAGAAACAAAGCTGAAGAAACACATTAGCCAGTCCAGTCTAATAGTCCAGTTTTGTATTTTGTAGAGTTTAGAATTATATAAATCATACAACAGAAGAGCACAAGTTTGTTAGAAAATGAGTATTCTTTGTGTTTCAAATCATTACTTTTTGAAGTATGATGTATTTTTTTAATTTGCAAAACAATATATGATGTGCTACTTGGTGTAAATGGGCTGGAAAGGCTAAGCCCTTCCTCACTTTTAAAGACAAACCACATGGAAGCAAGAGCCCACTCCATCTCTTTTAGTGTTTAAAATGCCTTAAAGCAAATTTTTGTTTACTTTTGTGCAACCATTAGCAACAGCACCCCCAATGTTCAAAAGAAAAGACACTCAGAATGGATTTAAGTAGTGCCTGAGGCTGATTTCTTTCTAGCCCAGACTGTAGATTAGCACAGCTTTACATTTGGTGAAATTCTCCATACAGAGCATCAAACCCACGGTGCTGTCATTAGCATTGACTAAGAGTGAGCACGTTCTCAATCTCTGAGTTTGTCAAACTGCCTTTGGGGAAAGTAAATAAATAGGAAATGGAGTTAACCTCATTTTCTGTAAATGGTAAATGGGATTAAGCAAACGGGATGGCTTAGTGGATTACATCGCCTCACAGCAAGAAGGTCCTGGGTTCAATCCCTGGGTCAGCCTGGGCACCTTTCTGTGTGAAGTTTGCATGTTCTCCCCATGTCTGCATGGGTTTCCTCCAGGTACTTGGGTTTCCTCCCACAGTCCAAAGACATGTACATTAGATGGTTTGGCTACTCTAAATTGCCTGTAGGTGAGAATGTGAGTGTGAAAGGTTGTCTGTCTCTATGTTTCGACAGTATGGTGGACTGGCGACCTGCCCAGGGTTTATCCCGCCTCTCTCCTGAAGTCAGCTGAGATTGGCTTCAGTGCCTTCCTGTGACCCTGAACAGGATAAAGCGGCTTGGAAATGGATGGATGGTTAGGCAAACACTGTCTGTTCAAGCTACAGTAATATGTATTTTGAATGAAAGTGCTGAAATTCCATGCAAGGTGAAATGATAGGTACATTTTTTCAGCAAGGGTAGTTTTAAAATATGATTGTCTTCCAATGGAGTTATACTTGATTTCATGACAAATGTGTACAAATTTTGGACAAGCAAAAGAAGCTTGTTGGATTTCATTTAGTTTGACCAGTTATAAAAATGTACGAATGTTAATCCTAATGTTAATTGTCGTACCTTTCCATTCAAATTCATTCATGCTAACTGGTACAAATGTGCAAGACTGAGACCATCTATATTGTACACTGGTTCACTCAGGCTTGCTCATTACACTCTTATTGGCACTTCTGTGTGCATACACTCTGCATATTACACAAAACAGCCATCTGTGTCTGTCTGTTTTGCATTGCAGTCAGAGCGCCCTTGTATTTCCATGCTTCTCTACGCTGTATGCCATGCAAAGACAGGGATCTGTGGTCAGTCCTTTTTGCATGTCAGTGAGATATAAGCAAAAAAGTGAGAATTCTGCTGATAGTCAGAGGCTTTAATGATGACATAGCATTTGCAGTTTACTGCAAAGTAGATTTTGGAGTGTGTTTGATCAGAAAAATGTCAAACTCCTCAGCTAAGATTTAACATGATACAAGTGCAGTTTCACCAGGTACTTAGACAACAAACGTCTTCCTACACTTTTTTATATGGGTATGCGCAAACACATTCACTCTCACACACACTGATGAAAATTGTCATTGCCAAGCTGTCAAGGTGGCAACCCTGTTTGCCCGTGGAGTACAGCAGACCTGTCATATTCAGTATTCGGGGTGGGTGATAAGGCAAAACACCATATTCAATATGTATCACAATCATAGGTTTTGCAAAGAAAGCACCAATCCACCTTATTCTTGCTTCCTGTGATTTATGTACAGACTACGAATAAGATTTCTGGTTATTTGTTGCTATCTGTCAGGTAAGTAGGCAGGCAATGGATGTAAAAGCAAAGGGAGCTTTATTTACAGCGGACAGACAAAGTCCAAGTTGTGAGGGAAAAGGCAAAGTCAAAAAACAGACAATTATCAAAATAATTGACAAACATATACTACAGCAAGGTCTAACAACAGTAACCCAGAACCAGGTAAAAAAGGACTCTGCGCCAAAGACGGCTTGGTGTGAACTGTGAAACAGATTAACACTTTGCAAAGAACACAAATTGTACACCTTTATCCACTAAATGAGCACATTTCAAATTTGATGCCTGCTACAGGTCCCAAAAAAGTTGGCACAGGCACAACAAATGGCTGAATAAGCAAGAAAGTTTAAAAAGATTCAGCTGGGAGAACATCTAGCGACTAATTAAGATGGGCAGAGGCTCTCCAATCTGTGAAAGAGTGTGTAAAAAGATTGTGGAATACTTTAAAAACAACGTTCAATGTCAAATTGCAAAGGCTTTACAAATGTCATCATCTATAGTGCATAACATCATCAAAAGATTCAGAGAAACTGGAGATCTCTCTGTACATAAGGGACAAGGCCGAAGACCTTTATTAGATGCCCGTGGTCTTTGGGCCCTCAGACGACACTGCATCACTCATCGGCATGATTCTGTCAATGACATTACTAAATGAGCCCAGCAATACTTCCAGAAACCACTGTCGGTAAACACAATCCGCCATGCCATCTGCAGATGCCAACTAAAGCTTTATCATGACAAAAGCAGGCCATATTTTAGCATGCTCCAGAAGCACCGTCGTGTCCTGAATGTGTCGAGAACAATTAAACGAAAAATACGTCAAAGACGAGCACGAACTGTTCAGCAGATGGAAACCTGTATCAGGCAAGAATGGGACCAAATTCCAACACCAAAACCCTGGAATCTCATAACTTCGATGCCCAGATGTCTTCAAACTGTTTTGAAAAGAAGAGGAGATGCTACACCATGGTAAACATGCTCCTGTCTAAATTATTCTGAGACCTGTAGCAAGCATCAACTTTGAAATAATCTTGTGATTTTGTGCATAAAATTGTAAAAATTTCTCAGTTTAAACACGTCATTTGAAAGTCTTTCAGTTTTCATTTTATTCAAATATAAAGAACGTCCCAACTTTTCCGGAATTCGGGTTGTGTTAGGACCTAATGAAGAATGTGTTTATAATATTCTACGATCCCGATCGAACACGTAAAGACCTTCAGAATTATCAGATGAATCATAACCTAATACTGATAATAAAAGTGTGCAAATGGTAGTAGTACATAACTAATAGAGAAGGCATCAAACAACTGGTATTAGTCGAAATCATATCGTCATTAAAAATTCCTCAACGAGAAATTTATTTTTAAATAGAAAATGTTTCCATGAATTTGATTCAAACTCTAATATAATATAAAATGAGCAGCAGGCCCTAGTGCTGGACAAATCATCTCTGACAGACAGTCACCAAGCTCCTATATAAATCCACTCGAATTCCCTCTCACCCCATTTGCATTGCATAATCTAATGGCGAAAGCTCCTATGCTATCATCATCACTTAAATGCACAGAACTGCATTTGGATGTATGGAGGAGGCGAGGCAGTGAGTGTACGAAAGTCAGAGTGAAAGAATGGGATATAAATAAAAATAGCTGGTGCGTCTAGCGGCAGGCACTTGGCAGGTAATTTTCTACAGTAGCTCCGCTCACTTGAGTCTCGTGGGAGTCAAATCTAATATTAACAGCTAATTATCATGTGTGAGCTACCCCTCTATGACCTAGTGTAATACACACCCCCACACCCTGTCAAAATACAGACACGAGGAATGCCAGTGTGATTAGGATGACAGACTTGTGATTTTCAGACTCACTGCGATTGACAGCGCTTCCCTAATGATGATGTACATTCTCCTTAAAGGGAAGTGGGTAAGTGCATGGCTGACAGCCGGGACTGGAAAAGGCTGTCATCGTTTTCTAGTCCGAACCACTAAACAAGGCTCTGAAAACATGCGTTTTGTTGAAGGTTATTTTAATGAGGTGCTCATTACTAAGTCCAAAGTCATCAAGTCCAAATGCATAGCTGTATATAATGACTACAAGTTCCCCTGGTACATTACATTGCCTGACTTCGAGACACACTTGCTAAATAAATAGAGACAGCATTAATAATATTATTACACTAATAGGATGAAAGTGTCTTTTTGGATGAGAACTGTCATGTAGAATTATTTTATTTTTTTTACGTGTCATGGTTAAAGTTGTAATAAACTAAAAAAATGTTTTCCCACAAACTGCATAGCTGGTATCTTTTACAGTGTAAAAAAAAACCCTCCATCCTTCCTCTTCAGAATACAATAAGGATTTTATTTACTATATTTAAATGTACATTTTTGTGGACTATTAAAACCACTCATAAATCAGGGAGAAAGTACTGTATGACTGAAGACATATTATTTACCAGTAATACAATGGTTATATTTCTAATGTAATATACAATACAATAATGTATATTTTGAACAATGTAAAAGCACATGAAAAGCCGACATCTAGAGCCAAAATACAGAAAAGCTTTAATGTGAATGCACTTAAAGTGAGGTGAAAATATCACAGAGAAACTACTGTTTAATTTTTCTTTTTCCTTTTTTTAAACTCAATGTGAAATATCTCAGTGACTCTTGACCAGAAATCCCTTGCACCCTCCCTGATGCCATATTAGAAAAACAGCAGGACATTCATCCACAGGAAGCAAACGGTCTGCAGCACACTGAGGAGTATATAACACCTTGCAACTTGAGAACTACTAGATCAGTCACTTATCGGTCGCTTGTCCTGATTCGGACAAAGCATTGCACAGAAATGAAAGAAGATGTTGCAACATACTGAACGGACTGAGCCTGAGTACGTTTATACAGTGACATTCTTAAGTAAATGAATAGTCTTACTGGTTCTTACTTATGGATTTATGTTGACTCGCTTTCTTTATTTTTTAGTTGTTAATATATTTTAGTTAATGGCATTAATCGGAAATGACAGGGTTTTTATAAAGGTTTGAAATATCCAAGCGATTTACACTTGACAGCACAATCTGTATACTGTATATACGTGCAGAACCCAATGCAAATGATATGATTTAAAACCAATCATTTGAATTTCACATTAGCTGGTCTTCTTATGAGTAAATTCACACACACACACACACACACACACACACACACACACACACACACACACACACACACACACACACACACA
>JAQLOM010000038.1:7512922-7525191 GCA_030068315.1 Chrysichthys thysi | reverse complement strand
ATTTCAGAAATATTAACAGTCATATTTCTTGAAAGTAGATGTTTTTGTTACTATTTGGATGTAAATTAATAGAAATACCTGAAAATTTTTTGGGGGAAAAATTGGCAGTTAATGGGTTAAGATGTTTTCACGCATTTACATTTGACAATAACTAATAAGTAAAAGCCGTGTTGGCTACTATGAATGGCTCTCTGGTCCAGGTGAACATGGTGATGAACTCAGGTGTGCTATGAAAAAAGATCCGTTCGTAAAGCTGGGAATATAGTCAAATTATTGGTTGTTATTATTACACTATTGTTGTCTAAAGTTTTGCAAAGGTGTGAGAGACATTCCACACGCAAGCAGATTCAGTTGAAAGGTTTCATCTGAGCGTGCATTAATGATGCCCTCCCACAAATATTGTACTCAAACAATATGGGCCAAGTGTGAAAATGTCTTTATAATTAGCAAAATGACAATGTCAGCCACTTCTTTAGCTCTTTATTGGCTGCTCAGTCAGCTCTTTGTGTCTTAGCAGCTGTAACTGAAATTTGGGTTTTAGTGTCATTGTTACTGTCACAGCAAATAGTTCCTAAAATGACTTTTTATTTGAGTCAGAAAATGATCACGAAGCAGCAGAGAGATTGGACTGCAGCAAGATAATAATCTTGTGTAATAACCATTGTCTTCTACACCTAGAGCTGTAAAAGCGATAATGCTGGTTAATTTGCCTATAGCCACAGTGGAGCCGTCAGTATGATAATAGGCACTTAAACGGGAGCACAGTAAAACCAATTCCATGCCAGACACATTAAAAGTGCCGCAACTTCTGCCCTACTGCAGCCCGCATTCACTGCAATTTTATTGCAATCAGTTTAGATTGTTAAACTAGCAATCCTTCACCTATATTGCTCTGAGCCTATATATCCTGTATATCTTTATTACACTTTCTTCCTTCCCTATCTGTTTGTTTACGCTGCTGGGAAGATTACACTGACCAGAGATTGCTTACCTAAATGTGCCCGCAGAGCGAAGTGCCTTGTTCTCCTTAGACATTTGTTTTCCACACTATAGATTATAATAAAATTTTTATGTCATGTAACCGATTAATTTTAAGTGTTTCAAACTTGGAACTGTTACTGCAGACTAATTATTATTTGTTAACTCAAAATCGCATCATCTCCTGATGACAGGGGAAAAAACTTCCACTTTTGCGTCACACCGGAGCCGATAATAGGTGTTTGATGGTAAAAAAAAAACAAAAAAAAAAAAAACAGTGTTTATTCTAACACTATTACATTCATTGCATTTGGCAGATGCCCTTCTGCAGAGCAACTTACATTCATCTCATTTTTATATGACTGACCAGTTGAGGGTTAAGGCGCTTGCTCAACGGCCCAGCAGTGGCAGACCAAAAATCTTTCATACTCTCACCTGTTATTACTCATAGGCACTAAAATCAGACGCCTTTATTTATGATTTCCGTCCATCAAGTTAACAAGAGGTAACTTCTGCAGGTAAGTAACGTCTGAATCCTTGCAGCAGACAATCACCTGACTTGCTGACATTGTTTAGTCTTTTGCTGAGTTATGTGTAAGTGGACATGTGCATGATGAAACATAGTCGCTTTTTCTAATCAGGTGTTTAGACAGGGATTACTGAACATAGATGAGTTTATCACGTTAAGATGCCTAAAAAGGTGAATGTAGTCTGTAGGAATGAGTTCAATCAACTTTGTCCTATGACATAGGATATGAATTATTTTGTATAATACATTAACAAATATCTTATGGATTAGTTTGGATTTTTGTGGAAATTCCAACAGCAACATCACCAAAAATAAAAGCCTGGGGCTGATTTCTGTCAGTCAGTGTCAGTGACATGTGTCGAGTGATTTCACAGAGTGACGCACCCCCTGCATTTGATCTCAATTAGTTGCCATATCAGTAACACATGACTGAGCATGGGGACAAAAAAGAAACTCTTGGGTGTAATAAACCTGAACACAGTGATCATTTACTCTATCGTTTGTTTATAATAAAATTGAGGAGAAACTCAACTTAACCCTGGAAGACCCGACAACCTTATAATAGGAAAAATATCTCCATTGGCTAAAATAATGATACAGACTCAGTGAACACAAAAACATGTGGTTGTTTTTTTTTTTTTTTTAAATTAACCCTTTCCTACTACATGTTATGAAATGGTCCTTATGAGACCTCTACGATGTCCATCAATGAATGAGTGGGTTGGATATAAGGGTGAAATAAATGTTAGGGTGACCCCAGGGGTGCTATAGGGTTAAACAGATGAAAGAATTGATCATTTAGAGTTATGGTTTAAATGAAAGCTTTACAAGTTCTGTTTGACATATTGGTATTCAGGGGAATGACATAAAGCCAGTATGGCATTACAGTCCTAAAAAAAAAAAAAAACAACCCAGAAATTATGACTGTAGCTGCCTATTCACCTTTAAGTGTGTGTGCAAATGAATTCATTTGCCTCACATCATTCTTATTATGTCACCAATGAAGCGTCTTCATCTCCTGCATTGCTCGACACTAACAATATCATTGTCAAGCAATTGATTAGCCTTCATTTCTAATATCATGACCATCTATCATTAACTCGCCCCCACACTGTTGCACTTGAGCAGAAAATGTTGGGTTTTTGTAGTGATTATCTATAATTAATACGTGGTTAAAAATACATACAGGAGTTCTTGTTTATCTTCATAAGTGTTTATTACGTAGCAGATCTAGCAGTGTGTCAGAAGGAATTTTCTTGAAACGTTCAAAAGCACAAAGATAATGGATTTCATTTTCCCCAACAGGAATCTAAACCCAGCAGTGTCTGAATAAAGACTGAAGATCTGTTTAGAAAACCTTGTTCATATTTCATAAACGACTTATTATGGCCATCTTCATATAATCTGGTATAAACTGTTATCCCTTTTTTCGACAGCACTAACCACTCTCTGTTTCTCCCTTTGTTTGTCTCTCTATGTGCATCTGCCAGAAAAGTGGTACAGAATAAATAGCGGTTGCCACTGCAGGAGGTTTCGCTCGCTTATACTCGCCTGCGCAGGACCTCTAATGAAGAGTGGTCTGAATGCCTGTGCATGACCCCCTCTCCTTCCTAGAGTAATTCTAGTTGCTGGGTGAATCTGTGAAGAAGCATGACCACCATGAATATTAATACCTCAGTAGCCACTGGATGAATATTGATGATCATGCTCCTCATCAGATACAGTATATGTTTTGGATATATAATATGAGAGGAGAGGCAGAAGCAGAATTTCTAAGTCTGCCAGGGAGAGGGAGAGAAAACAGAAGAGTCAGAATGGGACAGACTAAATGAGCGAGAGGAGAAGGTGCGGAAATGTAAGCACGGCTTCCTTGAAGTCGTTTACTTATGATTTCCTTTGAAACAAACACATTGTATGCATCCCCATTCCCCAAGTACTCCTCCAGGTTTGTGCTACTGTCTATTCAAAGTGATTGCCTGCATGTGTGTTTGTGTTTCCTATGAAGATGCTAAAAAGCCTCAAGAGCTCTCTTGGCTGCGTGTTGTCTTTGAGCGTAGTCCTGTGTGCATCCTACACAGCTGTTTTCGCATGGAATTAATTGCTCTTAAAAATCCATATTAATCAATAGCTGCATGCAAACTATAGAAAAGTACTGGAGAAAAGTATAAGAGCATTACATGTTTTGTTTTCTTTGTGAAGAGGTTACTCATAAACCAGCAGGGTTTTTTTTTTCCTGGTCATTGTCACTGATATTTGATGAAGGCTTGTGGTTGTAATTTGTTTCTATGACACTCGAAAATGAACTAGTGTCTCATCCCAGGTGTATCGCTGCCTCAAGCACAGTGGTCCCAAAATAAGCTTTGGATCTACCTTGATGCAGACCAGGATCCCACAGTGAGTGAGAGAGAGAAGTTGTGATCACATGAGGCTCGGCAGACGACACGTATGCATATTACTCGTATTGCAAGACCTCGCTCATTCATCAAGTCAAAATTCATTAAAATTTCTTGCTCGTCTTGCAAAACACTCGCAGACCAAGTTACTCGCAATCCAAGGTTCCACTCCAACCAATCAAGACAAGGAATTGTCTCTACTGACTAGTACAACTTGGAAAGTTCTCCCTGTTCAGGTGTTCTATATTAGACAGAACACTAGTTATATTTTAAGTTTCAAAACTGATATTTTTCTATAGAATAATATAGAAATTGGCATACTCTACTGTTAACTGTGTCGCAGTGGGTGCTGCTTTATGGATAAGGGTTTGAATATAAATAAATGCTTAAAATAAAGTTTAATAAATAATAATGCAACATCTCTGATTAAGGGTTCTGCTCTTAATAAAGGCCTGTCAATATCTATCACACACCACGCATTATGTTTGTTCCTCCAGGCATCTGATTCAACACAGCATCTAATTATGAAGTCTTTATTAGTTAAAGCAGATGTTTAAAAAAAAAAAGGCAAAAAAGGATCCCAACATACTGCAGCTGAGAACTAGGAATTGAGAGGGGAAAGGATGAAGTTCTGAACATATATTCTTCATATATCATGAGATTCTTATATATTATATGCTCCTGATTCCCCTGTTTCGATTTTTGTCTGTAATACACAAGCACAGCGTTCAGACTCATTACAGCTGTAGTCACACTGGAACCCCTGTAACTGTATTTATGACCATGGAGAGGCCTGGTTTCTTGCCTACGCAGAACCCTGTGCAAACACAAGCCAGATTGGAAATTGACATTTACTAGTGATTAAGCAAACATGCAAACAGGGATCTCGCGTAGCATCTGTCTGTAACAGCATTTACTGTGTACACGGTGTACACTGCTGACACTTTGATATGTTTGTATTATAGCCTAGCACTGTTGACTTCTCAAATGGTATTGATCAGAAGGTGATCATTATTTGTCTATAACATGACAGCTATTGGTTTATATTAACGCGCATGTTTTAATGCAGGATGGTACAGGATCTATAATAATAGTTCATTCACTGGGGAAATTGTATCTAAAACTAATAATAAAAGGGCGCAGCTGTTGTCTAGCAAAGAAAAATATCTAATCAATTATATGGAGCTGTCTTCTGTAAGGATTCTCTAATGCCAGGGCTTCCTAGTAGTAAAAATATTTGTACCACATGAGTTTTCAGGACAGGTGATTTTGTGCATCTTGGTTCCGAACATGGAAAGCTGCTCATTTTATGCCTTATTAACTTCAAGAGAAGAAAAAAGGAGCTTGTGAGGGAAGGACTGTTTGTACTGCTTAACATGATGATAAGAGGATATCATATAGATATTTCACAACGTTTACAAAATGCAACTATATATAGGTAAACATGATGAGATGTTCATTAATAAATTAGAAATTGTAATCCTTGGCTAACTGTTGCCATATAGGAAGAATAAAATACTTCAGGATGTGTTGGGATGGTAGGATCATAATGTCATTCATTATTTTCCTAAAGCAGCCCACGATGTCAGGATTTCTTCTTTATTTTGTGTGTTCCTGTCACACTTTTGGCTTTGTGGGTCATTTGGTGTCATACTTGCTCAGCTTAATTGGACTATTAAGCTAATAAAACCGATAGACTCCTGACCTCCTTCTAGCACTCACAGTGTTTGATATTTCAGGTAAATGTCATTTAAAATCCATGCTAAGTCTCTGAATCCTAGTGTGAGACTAATAAATTACAAGTATTGTGTGGTTGTTGGGTGGTTGGTTGTATATGGGGGACACAGATGTTCCCTGCATGGACTAAATCCCATGCGATCCCGTTCTCTCTCTGTGCAAACCCATCAAAGTGCTGTTGGAGGTCAGTGTTGACTCCAGCATCAGTAAGACACATTGCTTTAGACTCCGACGTCCTCCTGAATGACCATGATGACCTTATTTTGAGGAGAAAAAGATAAGAATCAGCATGGCATTTAAGATTCACCTTTTTGCCATATCCACCCCACTCAAGAAAAGGCTTTGTGTATTTCTGCCCCTTCGCACAAATCTGTGATCCACCAGAGACCCTAAATGTCAAACTTCAGGTCTAATATCCTCTGAAGGCTGTGTGCATCCATCTGGGTTATGGCATGAGAGATTGATAAGAGCAGGGCACATTGATTCTGAGGCCTCGCCTCTGTAATCACTGTGCATTTTTCACTCGAGTTGGCCAGAGACCCTGCACATATGGGTATATATTGACCACATGAATTAAAAAGGGCTGCCCAGAAATATCAAAACATAAAAAAAAAAAATGAATCAAGCTACCTGAGATCTCCCCTTTTCCCATTTGTAATTTCACTTCCTTTTACAATAATTTCATTGAATGGCTCATATATTTTTTTCTCCAATTGTGTGCACTTGCTTTCTATTGTCTAGCATTTGCCTCATCGAAAAACTAGCTGATCAGCTGCTGCATTTTTAGTTAAGGTACTAAGACATGTGCCACTTCCTATATAAACAAATACCAGAGAAAGATAGAGCCAGGCAGACACAACCACACACACAAAGATGAGTTTCTGGCAAAACAGAGTCTTAAAAGCTACTATTAAAACCTCCCTGAGCTTCACATTTGCTTCAGTAGTTCCATCTACAGTTGTATTCAATCATTTACATACAGTCATCATGGGCATGGTAATATTGGTTTAAATTATTTCTTTGAACCGTTCTTTTTCTAGGCAAGAATGGTTTTGCAGCATGCATCTGTAATATAAAATGCCCAAGAATTTGGTGGACAAGCTTTACATTTTTTTGGGCTGAACATGAGGTCAGAAAGCTACATACAGCACACGCAATATTTGGTTAAAAGTCCCTTAGCAAGGTTGACCTTGATCAGATGCTTTTGGTAGTCATCATTAAGCTCCTGGCAAAATTCTGGTTGGATATTTTTCCACTCATCTTCGTAGAATAGCAAGAGTTCAACTAAATTTGTTTGTTTCCTGGCAAAGGGCCAACTTTTAAGCAGAGTCCGTATATTTTCAATAGGGCTGAGGTCAGGACTTGTTTTAAGCTTAAGGTTAGCCTGCTTTATCCATGTAACTGATGTTTTTAGCCTGCTTTATCCATATAACTGATGTTTTTGGTTATGTTGAAGAATTCCAAGATTGTTCATTACTCAATCCACTTTGCACAATGCACCAGTTCCACTGGAAGCAAAACAGACCCAGAGCATGATGCAACCACCACCATGCTTAACAGGTGGTACAGCGTTCCTCTGAACCTGCGGTCAATGTGGTCAAACAACTCAATCTTTTTCTCATCTGAACAGAGTATGGGATCTTTCAGTGATCATAAATTCCTCACTTTAACAGAGTGATGTGATTTTTTATTATTATACCACAGTGTGAATTGGCCCTTAATAATAATAGTTGTTATTCGTGATTGATAAAAATAATTCAGTATCTAGCTTTATTGATGTTATCTGTTTGCATTGGAGATGTAATACTTAGTTGTAAAAAATAGGACAAACATTTTAATAGTTTCTGGTTTATGTCAACATCTGTGGAAGGGAATTCTTGGGAAATGGTAGCCTAGTGAATGCTTGTATTTTGACTAAAATGTGTTTGAAAATGCAACTATTTGGCCAGATTTTGAATGACCAGACCCTGTTGCACCACTCCATCAAATTCAATACAGCATATTAATTTATGACCACAAAAATAACAGCACACAAACACGCAAAAATTGCTTGTTTCCCATCCAAACAGGAATACAACAGGTTTCCACAGTATGCATGGAAATAGAGCTCCGCAATTTATTATTTAAGTTATTATCGCTCCATGGACTTAAAGAGGGAATCGGCAATTCTGGATAAAGATTGTTGATATTTGAACTCATTAGGAAAAGATATACACACATCCCTCCAGTGCTCTATCACAAGCCCCCCAAATTTTCATGGACACACATTGCCAAGGCAACAGCACTAACAATGAGACCCGCATTGAGTTTTATTTACTATTTTCAACAGTGAAGTTTTTAATTGAAGTTATTCTTATTTTGAACTTCATATAAACCGCTATATAAAACTTCATATAAACTTCATATAAACCTACGATAATATAGGGTGACCAGACGTCCCCGGTTTCCGAGGACAGTCCCCATTTTTGATGCCCTGTCCCCGGCTGCACCTGTCCCCGGAAATGTCCCCGGTTTTGCCCCCTTTTCTAACCGAAATGTCCCCAGTTTGCTTCCCAGAAATCTGGTCACCTTAAGATAATAGGCAATACATTCCTGCAGCCCTGGTTCGTTCACAGATATAAAGAAGGCAGTATGCTAATTAAAGGAGGGGAGAGCAGCTCTGTGTGTCAGACTCAGACTAACAGCCCTTTACATCATGCTGTTGTGCAGAGTGCGGCGAGAGCTTTTTGAAGTGCTGGACAAGTGTGTCCAACCATCTCTCATTAATATGCATTGGCTTGTTTTTTCACAGTGTGTCCAGTAGTGTTAGCATAAAGAGTGAGAACAGGAATAGTGCCAACGCTAAGGGTTTAGTGAAGAGGAACCTCACTGTGGTGGTTTGTTGATGGAGAGCACTTCAGCTGGGTTGGAACAGCTGATCTGTTCTTCTTTTACTAGGCTGGGACCAAAACCATAAACTATCGGACTGGAATGCTTGTCATGATAAGGGTTGATGATTACACTGGCTAGGTTGCCATTGATCTTGATGGCAAAGGCTGAGTCTCTGCAGCTCCTTTCACTGCTGAAAAGCTGTGAACATTTAGATCAGTTTGGCTGATGGATGGAAGTTGGGTAGGATTTTGTTTGATTTTCTGAAGAGCATAGTGCGCTGAAAAAAACGTCATGACAGATTAATGAAAAATGGTACAAAATGTTGACAAAATGGTGGCACAACAAGTAACATTTCACCTCACTCCTCCAGGGTTTCTCCATTCTCCTACGCCGAAAAGATTCTGCCATTTCTATTCAAAGAGCCCACTCAGGGGCTTGTTCCGTCACTTGTCCTTTCAACAACTGACTACTGCACTCAATCTTGGCAGGTCTATTCCGATGTGCTATCCAATCTCTGTAACGATTCCAGAATGCAGCTGCAAAATTGACTTACATAACTACATGTAAAACACTGATGCTTGTCTGCAAAGCCAAAAATGGGCCAGCGTCACCTCCCATAGAAAACACTTATAACACCCTGCTGTGCACAACATGCCCTCCGAGCCTCTAGAAGTGCTTGATTGGACTGACCATCTCTCAGGATATATGTGGTATGTGTTTTTGATAGGGGCTACAAAGCACTTCTGAAAATTGCTCTGGGTAAGGACGTCTGATAAATGCCATAAATGACAGCCAGCTCTCATTTTCCACACATGCTGAGACCATTACTTGGTCATGCAGGTTTCTCCTTTATAACATTTGGAGAATCTGACTGTTCCCCTGCACAGAAGCTACTTAAGTGCTTGTGCAGTCCCATGTCATCTCTCCTACTTGCAATTATTCATCAATCCTCACTTGGTACCACATTTCCTTGGAGACACAAGCACAGCTTGACTCAACCCACCGTCCCTCAAGATATGAGCGAGACATTTATTAAGACTCTTTTCTGTGCTGCCATCCAAATGGTGAAATTAGCTTCTCCTGGCTGACTAAACAGCTGATTCACAGGCTGTCTTCAAACAAAGGCTGAAGACTCACCTCATCAATAACACTTTAGCACCACTAAATCTACACAGACTACTTTGTATTTTTTAAGTCACTCTAGATGTTGGTTCATTAGTTCACTGATATGTGTTTTGGTGCTATGGCAGTGTGTGTCATGGTGGCTTTGAGTTGTTTGATCACCTTCATCACAATCAATGCAAATGATTCTCTATATGCAAAGTCTGTATTGTACTGCAAATTGTTCCATATTCCAAGACAAGCTAGAACATGTTGACAGGAAATGCTCTAAAGCATAAATGGCCTTTGCTTGTTTTCCAGCATGTTTGCTGGCTGAATATTCAATCTGGCTTTCTTTTCTCTGCCAAGCATGGTGGATGCCAATACAACAAACCCAGCAGAAACACCAATACTGATTTTGTCAATTCTGGAAGTTTTCCACAAGAAGTAGTTGATAATAAGTGATAGGAAAGTAGCTGCAACCCAAGAATGTGGAAGGAAGTAAGGAAGGAATACAGTGACTTTTTGGAGCTACTTGAATACTTAGGTTAAAGAAATACTTGTAATTACAACCCCGATTCCAAAAAAAAAAAGGTATAAAAAAGTTGGGACGCTGTGTAAAACATAAATAAATGCAGAGTGTAATGATTTGCAAATCCTTTTAATTTATATTCAGTTGAATACAATACAAAGACAGGATATTTAATGTTCAAACTGATTTTTTTTTTTTTTTGTAAATATACACTCATTCTGAATTTGATGCCTGCAAGACATTCCAAAAAAAGTTGTGAAGGGAGGCTTGTTGACCATTGGGTTACAACACTCAGTAAGCATTTAGGAACTGAGGACACTAATTGTTAAAAATTTCAAAGTGAATTTTTTTCACTTTTAAAATTTCATTCTTCCGTCACCTTCTACCAATTAACCTGTTTAGCCCTGGACTATTCCAAACTGGTGTTTTTGAGCATTCAACAACTTTCCCAACTTTTTTGTTGATTCTGTCACAACATTTAGGGAACCTGTTCCAGGCATCACAATCAGAAAAAGGGTCTAATTACAAAAACAATAAAGTTTAAAGGTAAAAATGTTTGTACTGTAAAAATATAAATGTAAATGTAATTTTTTTTTACCTTTTACACAGCATCCCAACTTTTTTGGATTTGGTGTTGACAATTCATCAGTTGACTTCAATCCAGTTTGAGTGACAAATAACGCATGTCTGCGTGTCTGTGCGCTTGTGATTTAATTGATATCTTTGTGGCCTATTTTTAGCACCTTCTTTTCTGGCACAAGCACATCAGTAGTTTATCTGTACACAACCGTCAAAGGAGAATGAACAGCTTATTACCATGTCATGTTACGAGTGTATGATTTTGCAAGTCCTCTCATGACTTATACCACAGCGCTGCTGAATCCTGAAATCTGATTGGCTAGACATTTTTGATTAATTTCCTTTAAAAGCACAGCTCCAGCAGTAATGCCAACTATAATTCAAATGATAGCTTTACATGAATACAACTTCTAATATGTTAAGATTCCTATGGTAACAGTTCCTTCACAATTATTTTTATGGTAGATGCCCCATATAATCTAAATGTAAAAATAAACAGATTGAAAGTGTTGTCAATTAACAAAGGAGACTGTAGACATGGTAAAGCTTTCTGTAAGTAGTCATTTATTTCCCCTTTATGGAAGGAGTCTCCAATGTTAGTGCTTTGTAACATTCAGTAAGTTTTCCTCAGCAGGTAAACTATTTAAATTTCTGATTTCTGGTTTCTCAGTAGCATGAGAAGTTCTTTTTTTGTCTTATTAACTTCAGGAGAGAAAAAAGAGGCTGGTGCTATGATGTAAATGGTAATAGGAACTAATTTGTCTTGGTGATGTTTCACTACATGGAACATGGAACTATGAATGCCAGAAGTATGACACATCATACACCTTCCAAGGTCCTCATCAATCCAGATCCAATATCAATATTATGTTTTGTTCTAGACCCAGTATTTTTGTTCTCATTTTTGTCTTTCTAAAAGATCCCTGACTGCTCTACTGCCACATACCCTGTGTGTATATACTACAGTGTTCACAGTTGCTCCAGTTCTCCATTTCTTTATTTCTCCTTTGAACGTCTTCATGGGAAAAAATACCGGATTGACAAAATGTATTCACAAACAGCAAGTATGATGTGTTGCCAGGAATCGGTGTGGAGCTCACTGTGTGTCCGGACATCTCTTGCTGCAATTGCTGCAATCTTCATCTCTATCTAACCAACTATCTCTTTGCATTAAGACAAAAATATTGATTTTTGAAGATTCCGTTCTGTTATGCTTCTGCTACATACAAGAATATTTTCAACATATTCTCTTATACCACTGTGTTATAGAATATAGACAGAACAACATTGCAACGTTTTATTTTTCAATGATATTTTTTAAAAATTGTCATCACTGGCAAATTGCTATTCTAAAGCACTTCAATGTGTAGTGTTAGTGGAAACGTTTACTTGGGTACTGTACATATTGCATAATGTATAGTACAACCCCGATTCCAAAAAAGTTGGGACAAAGTACAAATTATAAATACAAGCGGAATGCAATGATGTGGAAGTGTCAAAATTCCATACTTTATTTAGAATAGAACATAGATGACATATCAAATGTTTA
>JAQLOM010000038.1:7442800-7453837 GCA_030068315.1 Chrysichthys thysi | reverse complement strand
AGTTGAATCGCCTCTTGAATTTTTCAAACCAGCCCTTGCTGGCAGCAAAGTCACTTTTCTTGCTGGGGGAATCCACATAAGTTCCAGGTTGAGGGGCGCCCTCCAGCTCAGCCCCGCCATCCACAAACATTTCATGAAGCTGCTTGGCCTTCTCTTGGATAATATGGGTGTCCACGGGGATGTTCTTCTTCCGGCAGTCCTCAATCCAGAGTCCTAAAGCCGATTCCATCCGGACCACAGCCTTACTACGCATGCTTATGGCTAGTTTGTTATAAGACACTGCGGCCGTAGGTCTTATCATCTTTTCAGCCTTCTTTATGTAGCGAACTGTGGACTCGCTGATGCCATAACAGCGTCCTACAGCGGCGCAGCTGCTCCTTTCCTTTAACATGTCCACTTTTTCAATAATTATTAGCATCTTCCACTGGTGCTTGGGCGTGGCCCCGGAAGAAGTAGAAGGTGCAGGTAGTTATTGGGGCATAATGAAGGGCTTTACTACCCACAAAAAGCTCAGCGGACCATGACACTGAATGAGCGAAATGCTGGCTAACACAAATCGGAACAACGCTCTTCACTTAGTTCTTCAGCACTCAGGTGTCTGTACTTAACCGTGCACTCTGATTAGCCATCGGCCAATGGCACACGAAGTATGTACCCTACCATAAAAGGCAAGTGAACCAGCTGAAAAGCTGCAATATTAGACCAATTTAAATGAAAACCTGCGATAGAGTGAAAGCACAAAATTTGAGGCGCGATATGGTAGGGGATCACTGTAAATACTTTCACTCCAACTTTTACAAATGTTTCTAAATTATCATTTATTATTGTTGGTTATTTAAGAGAATTAAACAAAAGTCTATTCTGTTGTACTACTGTGTTAGGAAGCTCCTCTGTTGCTTTCAGAAGTATTCCTACAGCTTTTAAGCTCACACACTTTCTTTGTTTATACGCTGTGAATTCGATCTCCGAGCACAGGGCATGCTTTGTAATGAGAAGTTGGAAATGTCAAGAAGGAGCTTTCCATATGAAATGGAGCATAAATCTTCTGTTTGTATCTGTGTGCATGGTATATGGTAGACAAAAGTGTATTGATGACTACAAGTGATTGCAAATGCAAATAGTTTCTCAGATCAGAAATTTCCTGGTAATATAGAATTGGTTTTATCCAACTTAGGCAAAAATCATAATTTACATTCTAAACTAGAAACAGTCTTGTAATTGCAGTATTTATAGTAAATGCAGAAGACTATAATGACCACCAATACAAGTCGGGTGCTTAATTTATCTATGTGAGTGTACTATACATCTTTTTTTTTTTAATGCAGATAGTCTGTTTTCTTGAATTGAAATACTCTTTAAACGTATCTCAACCAGAAGTAAAATTCTATTTTAAGTAATTTAAAGAAATCTGCATTCATTCCTACTATGGGTCATTTTAACAACCAGTATCTGAATCCACACAGAACTGATTAGGCCATTTGATTACAACATGTAGCTATCCAGGAATCGACTGTATCATGGCTTAACGTTCCCTGTGTGACGAAATCACACTTTGCTAGCAAGCTTATCTTTAGGCAGACTCATTGTTTTTACAGCTGTGTTCATTAAACTGCCTCCTTACACAACATGGTCTTTGCAGAAAGAAAACCTAGACAAGACTAAAGCGACATTTAAACCATTCCCACATCTGTTTTATCGCATGTATGCATGCATGTATGTACACTGATCTCCTGTCTCTACACACTGATTTAGAAAATGGGCATAGATAACCACTGTTGAAGTATGTATACATTTTTTGGGCCTGTGTATATAAAATCTATGCATGCCATTTTTCCCTGAAAATAAAACTGGGTCTTATGTTAATTTTTGCTCCAAAAGAGGTGTTGGGGCTTATTTTCAGGGGATGTCATATTTTTCCATGAATGATCAATGTTAATTTCTGATGTTACCCCAATATATCCTGTATTTAAATTCGTGTAAGTGCATTTTCTTTGGTATGCGCTGTTTTTGGTATAAGCAGGATAAGCTAAATGTGGTAAACTGTTATGATGCGGGCGTACTTTGCCTCTGAGTACAGGGGCATTTCACCGTCCCAAAATACGTTTTTGTATACGGAAAATGAAATTATTTACTGTCACGAAAAAAGCAAAAAGGGAAAAAAATGTGGCGGATATTTGCGGTTTTTGCAAATTTGCGGGGGTTTCCGCAAACAATTATTAGTTGGGTTCTAAGAAAAAAAATCCATGAACGACTGAAGCGGTGAACTCGTGGGAATTGACTGTATTATATCCAGGTACCTACTTGGGCTCGTTACTAGGGCTTATTTTTGGAGTGGTACTTCTATCCAGAAAAATCATCCTAGGGCTTATTTTCTGGGTAGGTCTTATTTTTGAGGAAAACCATACATGCATACATTTGTAATTTCAGTTTGTCCAAAATCAGATTTTTGTATTACTTTTGGCTGTTTTCCAGAATTCACCCATGCTGAGATTTCCTAAATCACCACATGGTTATGTATAAACATTGTGAGCAATGATTTGGAAATGATTGTGTTCCCTTTTAGTGAGTAAATGAATCCATTTGCTTATTAAGGATTTCTGTCCAGTTTCTGAAATGTAGCCATCTTGGTGTATTATCTCTGAAGGGGTAAATGTGCAGAACACTATGGGATTTTAACACACAAACTGAAAAGTATTTCGATGGGTATACGGGTAAAGCTGTAATACTGTGCATGCGTGACCACAACTGCAATGTATGTCTGAGTTTATAACACTTGATTGCTGTAGCACCTGTCTGCTCATCTAGCAAATTCTCATTTTGTTTAGCAAATGGTATTTAAATGTCCTTGCAAATGCCTCCAGGCAGGAGTTGGGGGTGCACTGCAAGGCCACCACTAGCTTTTGTTACTCACTTCCTAAAGAATTGCAGTAATCAGGCCACTTTACTTTATGTGGAAGGGAAACAGTGGTCAAAAGGCTACACACTGTAACCTCATGTAGTGAATTAACACTAGCATTTCTTTCTTGAATGCTCTTTGCCCTGCTGAGTGCTGACGTGCATTCTCCTAACAGCCTAGATGGTTATGACTGTAACTAGGTGTGCGTCTTATCTCTCTCTTTTTCACAGTAAGCATTTAAAAGTTTACAATGCCTCGGGTTTCCTCTCCCCATAAACATGATGGAAATTAGTAGGTATACAACAGCTGTACAGCTTTTTAAGGATCTTTTACAGCTAGCTTGGCTTGTGTGGCTGGGATAAATTAAGAAGCTTTACCACTGACTCTCTAAGTAGTATAACCAAATTATTGGTGTTATGTGGCCTATTAGCAAAGATGGAAAGAAACACGTACTAGGAAATAGTACTATAAAATATTACTTTAATTACATGTGTGCATATTGCTGCCAAATATTGCGACTACCATATGATAAATATGTAAAAGTAGGACTCATGTAGCCACATTACATACATTAACATATGGAGAAAGTTAATTAGCTGGTCTCAGTACAGGCAGGGGACAATTAATGGAGAATAACTTAAATTTCCACATTTTTAACAGTTATTAACTAACATCAAAGCTTAGCCTAGAAGTTTAGGCAGCATCTAGCACATACTGTGAAATAACCTGCACAAAAAGCAATGTCTGGGTTTCCGACGGTGATGCTGTGTACTGTTAATCATTTAACTTAATGACAGCTCTCGAGAAGCATGTTATGTTGAGCCTGGACCTGCCAAATCTTAATATTAAACTGACCCACTATGCAGTCCAGGTATTTCCTGAATCTGACTGCTAGTTTGTTTTTTGTTTTTTTTTTTTTTTGTCTTTTATTTTTTCCTATTAGCTCTAATGGCAAACTTGCATAACTTGCTATTTTTATCAGTAATACTACTGACCTGGAGATTTGAAGGCTATAAAAATATTTATTTACAAGTGGAAACTGTTGGCCAGCACAGTGGTGCAATGTTCAGCACTGTCGCCTCACAGCAAGTTCTGGTGTCGAACCCGCTGGCTGACTGGAACCTTTGTGTGTGGTTTGCATGTTCTCACTGTGTCTACGGAGGTTTCCTCTCGGTGCTCCGGTTTCCTCCAACAGTCCAAAGACAGGCAGATATGGTCAACTGGCCTTCCCGTGACCCTGTCAGATAAGCAGTTATAGACAATGGAAATATCCATGATGAAAACGTTTGATTTATAGCCCATGCCCTTTAAATATTTATTTTAATATTTGTGGCCAGCTAACAATTAGAAACTTGCATCATCGTGGTTAGAACTGCCAGCTCAAACTTTTTATTATTTATTAGCTATTATTATTGCAGTTATTTAAAGGAAAATAAAGGCACCATCATATAAAGGCTTCTGCCATGTACTCTATGCTGTGCCCTGTGCCTTAGCCTGACGCGCCTCTCCAGAAAGGTATCTACATGTTGCGCTGATGCAGATCACAGGAATCGTGATTGATCTGCTTGGTAGCATTGCATTTACTTCTGCACATTTCCAGCTGCTCCGTCTTGTGTACAAAAATCCAAAATCTACACTCGTGATATTTTGTTCATAAAAAATTTAAATTATAAGGGTTTCTAGCACCTGTAGTTCATTTAGTTCAGTCCTGCCAGATCGCACATTATGCGCTTCCTCCATGTGTGAAATCAATTAAATGCTGGGGTATTTCTTGTGACCGTGCCTCCTGAAGGATATGTATATCAACGCAGTACCTGTAGCGTAAATTCTACGCAGAAGTATAAATCTTAAGCGAGGAGAACACACAGACGCTAACCAGACATTTCATTTACGTGTGTTGTGAAGAGAGAACATGGCTCATAGCCAAAATGGCACGCTGACCTTTTGTCAACCTTCTGTTGTTGAGCTGACACAATGTGCTGCATTAGAAATTGCTTAAAAAGAGAGTAACAATCACTCTCTAACTCTCACTCACTCGTCTTCTGCCGCTTAATCCTGTTCAGGGTCGCAGAGGGAAGCTGAAGCCAATCCCTACTGACTTTGGGCGAGAGGCAGAGTACACCCTGGGCAGGGCCGATGCACAGAGACAAACAACCGTTCACATTTACATTTACAGGAAATTTAGAGTCGCAATTAGCCTGTGCATGTCTTTGGGCTGTGTGAGGAAACTGGAGTACCCAGAGGAAACCAGTGGAGAACATTTCTACACAGAAATCAAACCCAGGACCTTCTTGCCGTGAGGCAACCGTGCTAACCACCACACCACCGTGCCATTAACGATCATATACATGCTTTTTTTTTTTCCGTAGTCTGTGTTAATGCACCTTATTAACAAACTAGGTCAGTAGGTCATTTGCATCCTCATCTGCTGCACTTCTGACCTACTTTTAACTTTCGTTCATATTATTTTCGGGAATGAAATTTTAATTCAGGAGACTTCCACCGTTTAGCTATATATCAGTATTTCAGCAATAAACTGAAATTAATAGTCCAGCTGAAAACTTGCTTTAATCTTGAATCTTAGTCTTTTCATCAGCAGCTGTAGCATTAATAGACAAGCACTTGAGTTCTGCTAGTTGTAATCATTCTCATCTCATTTACTTGTTTTGGGGGGAAAAAAGCTTGTTTACATACCTTCTAACCATAAACCAGGTGGATTTATAACTTATGATTTATGCTTGTGTTTAGGCACTATCTACATCCATCCCTGTATTTGAAACAGATGGCTCTGGGTGGGGGAAATGGAGAAATGGTGAAAAAGCAAGCTAAAGGGAGGGGGAGTTGGGGCGGAGGGAAAAAAGGGGCGGCAGGAGGTTTAGGCTGGGATGGGACTGAGTTTTGGGAGCTCTGCGTTTTGATTTTGAAGTTGCTTCTGGATGACTGTGGGTAAGTATAGGCTGTGCATGGTGGTTCATGTCTTCTCAGCATGCCTGCTTGCTTTTCTGCTGTGAAAAAAAAATAAAAAGCTGTAGAAATGTTGGAATGGAAAATGCCACGTTTTAGAAACTGTTCAGAGGTTCATTTAACACATCAGGGCCATGATCAGAGTGTAGTAGATTTATGTAAAAGATTTAAAATGTAGTGCATTTTAAAAAAAGAAGATGAAACCTTTTGGAATGGTATCTGTCCCATTCTTCTGCTCCCTCTTTCTTTTTCCCTCCTTTTCTCCCTGGACTGTGCTCCTGACCTACATATTTAGAAGAAAATCCCCCCTTTCTCACTTCCTTCTGCCAAGTCGTGCAGAATCCTCATGCTGCAAAGGCTACAGCTCAGAGCTGAACTGTTAACTCCATGCTTTCCGTATGTTTTGTGTCTTTTAATAGATACTTCAGGGGTGGAGTTTGACACACACTCCAAAATGGTCATGTCCCAAGGAGGAACATTTGAAAGGATGAAAGAAAAGGTAATACTTGGTTTCCTTTTCTCTTTATCATCTCCAGCATTGGAAGACCTGAACACTGGCTATCCTGAAGCCCATAGAAAGGACAGTCATTGACTTTTAAGGCTTTTGTTTTCCTCTCTGTGTATTTGTGGCGCTGTGACGTAGTCTGTCTGCTGCTTTTCTCCGTGCCCCACTAGTTTTCAGGGCTGTGACTATTATCTAGGGAGTGGCCTTCTAAACATGATGGTGCATAAAACATGGAAGATACAATCTGCCTAAATGTAAAAAAAAAAAAAAAAGGAAAAAAGAATGAGGGCATCAAATATTTTGTCTTGATCATATGACATTAACCTCTTTAATTGCTACTAGAAGACATACAATTCCTAGTGCATTGTATATTGAGCTTCTTTGTACAGTGTTGTTCTGGATCATGTAATATAATTAGATATGTGACACATTTTCCAGAAATACAGATATACAATATGGAGTACTATGTCCTAATTTTTTTTCCCCTTCCCACACATGCACACGCACACAAGGAATTACATTTAGTAAAAAGGGCATTTGGGCATTGAGGCATTCAGATTTTCTTGGTAGTGAAGTTAGAGGTATAACTTGACTGGACATTTATCAAGCAGACAAGAACTGACATGGCTTTCAAAATGTATTGACGCATCTTCCCTATTTATTTTGTTTAGTTTTTTCTGTGGATAATTGTTTTTTACTGACACACACACGCGTATACACACACACACACACACACACACACACACACACAATAACCACCTTCATTCTGTTTCTGATTTATATTCTGTTTCCAATTTGTTTCACACTAGATCAATGCAGTGAGAGCAGTGGTTCCTAACAAGAGCAATAATGAGATCGCTCTGGTCCTGCAGCACTTTGAGAACAGCGTGGATCGGGCCGTCCAGGCCTTTGTTGAAGGTACGGCTCATTCCACAGCACTGCTTTACATATACGTGCAACGTTCATAATAGGACTGATGCAGGATTAGTTGCACGCATTGTGAATGAGCAGTTGATGATGCCTTGAAAGGCAAAACTGATCCTAGATTGAAGTTGACTGGCATGAGCGTCAGTTTGCTTGCGTGTTCATGCTTGTGGGTTTGGTGTTTTTTTTTGTTTTTTGTTTTTTTTATGGGCCCAAGTGCACACGGTCATACGCGGGTGGAATTTGCTTCAGGAATTTTGATGAAAGTGTTGGTTATGGCAAGTCAGCACAGTTTTGGCCTTTTGGTACTCCCAACACACCCAAAACAGCTATCCTGAAGCTTCATAAAAAGCTGATAAAATGGATTGGGAAAGTAGGAAGAAAGACAATCTGTAAATAAAGTCGATGTAAAAAAGGGAAGATTGGTCAACTTCTTGAATTTGTTTAAATGTTCAGTATGTCAGATACACGTCCTGATGTTATTCCCTGATGGACAAAATCAGGATCACAACTCTTCTGAATAGCCCACAAGCTGCATTAGTGAGGGACAACAATGTGGGATGAATTCACTTGCGATGTTTTGTTTTCTGCAATTGACCTCATCAGAATATTGTTTTGCTTGTTCATTTTCTACCCTCAGGCAGTGCAGTAGAGATCCTGAAGGAATGGAATGTCACTGGTAAAAAGAAGGTGTGTGTGCATGTAATGACGCAGAGTGAATGCCTGCGTCACTGCTTTGCTCTAAAAATCTTGAGCTAAATTTAGTGCTTAAGGAAGTGGTTTACTAAGCCTAGAGAGTTGTAGGGGTGTGTTTTTTTTGGGGGGGGGAGGGCATTGTAATAAATAAAATAAAAAATATTTTTGGAAGATGGTTGCAAAGCTTATTTTTTCATTTGTTGTATGTGTACATGCTAGTAAGTTAATGTTAAGATTAATTAATCAATTTGTGATCTAACCAGCCCAAGAAGAAAAAGAAGCCCAAACCCCAGCCAGAAGCTCCGGTAGATCCTGCCCCTTCTGAATCCGTCTCGTCCCCAGAGACAGAGTGTGCAGGGGCTGTTAATGGTTTCCATGCCAACGGTTCAGGTGGTGCTGATGGTGAGTCTTTGGACTCGTTGAGCGAACAACTGGATTCAGCCTCGTTGGACGCAGCCGAGCTTGAGCTGGAACCTGCTATTTCTGAGCTCTCCGTCACAAGTAGGCATGACGTCCACCGATATAAACTACTATTTCTCTTAGAGTGATGCGTAGTATGTAGCCAGGCTATACAGTACAGCAATAGTACACTATGATAACCGGTATTATTCCACAGCTCAGCTGAATTCTTGAATCTGATTGGTTAGAAGGTGTGACTTAATTCTAGGTAACAGTGGCTCAAATGGTGCTGTTGGCTATATTTCAGATCAGGTTTACTGTAATGCGTCATTCTAATACAGTGATGTTTCTATGGTAATAACTCCTTCGGATGGATTTGTACAGTAGATGATTTTTGTAAGGGGATAATTATTATTCTATTATAATTCTATTTTGTTTTCAGTGACTTATCTTTCTCTTTAAGAAAGAGAAAAGCAGTAGAGAGGCAATAACTCTTTATAGCCGTTATGAGGCAAGTAATAACAGGGACTAACTTGTCTCATGGAAGTTCCTTGACATCTTATGTATAAACAAATTAAGAAATCCTGACTTATTATTCATTACAAAATTTAAAATTGTAGGTATTGGCTATGATATAAGAAAGAAAAAAAAAAACATTTCAGGACTTGCTTTTTTTTTTTACTACTTACTGTACATTTCTGAATGTAAAAGGAAAAGCCCAAGTCAGCAATCTTAGTATTGGCCCTTTATTTAATGTCTTGTCTCAGTAGTAATTTGAATAATTAACATGAGTTGCTGAGAAGGTTTCAAATATTCCGACACCATAATGAAAACCGAAATTAGGCTGCACAGAGCTGAAACTGAAAAAGAAAAGAGTGTATATCCCTTGCCTGGGCACTATTTAAGAGACAGGTGTATCCTTTCGTCTTTCTTGTAAGTATGTTCCTTATTTATTTGCTTTTCATACAGGAGGAGAAGCAGAATCTCAAAAAAGCTTTGCCCCTGCCCCAAGTCCAGCGCCCCAGCAAAGCACCAATAATGCAGCTCGACAGAATCACCACAGTTCTCGAGGCAATAAATCCCGCCCAAGACCTCCTACCAGCTCTCACAATGCAGCTCTGGCTCCTCTTCTTCCACCTGATGATGGCCAACAAGGAGCCAAAAAGATTGGTAAGAGTGCTGCCCTACTGAAGACAGCCATATTGAGCGAGAGTTGAGATATATCTCAGCCCAATAGTACTATGCACTTGACACAAGTGTCGATGTCTTAAAATTTTATCCTGTCAGCACAGTGACTAAGCAGTATATAAGCTTGTGTGTCAGAGTAGAAAGAGTATATAAAAGTCAGCAAAGCAGCTATAAAAACTCATAATTCAAGGAAACCATGTGCATCGCAGTGTTGAGCAACCAAAACTAAGAACCATAATGCAAGGTTATGGGAATGCATAGTTTCAGATCTATTAACAGCCAAAACATTTGCTTGAGGTTGATCCACTTCTGGTTCAACTTGTGTGGTGTTTCTTAATAAGGGACGATGCAGCACTTTCAGTGGTGTATTGACCTTGCTCATCATTTACAGTATCAAATTGTACAGTTTGAGCCCTCTGAATTCTGATACTTTTATTATGTTTGATGTACCCTGTGTCATAGTCCTTTCCGGTTAATTCACTTGTGCAGCCACTGATGCCATCCCGTACGTAGTCGTCGTTGTCTTGCTCATGCATAGTTTTGGCACTGGATTTCAGTTGATGTTCAATGTGTTTGCAGGTTTTGTACATATCCAGTGCTGAAGCATGGTGGCTCTGAAAATAAATTAGAAAAATGTGAAAATGAAGCATGCAAATTTACAGCCTTAAAGAGTTCAGAGACCAAGACTGCATCCAGTTATGCATTAAAAAGATATACTGGTTGCCTTTGTTTCTGTTGATGTCGAAACCAGATTCTTAAAAAAATAAAAATTATTTGGATTTTTCACTAATGACCTTCTGGTAAGCATCCCACCACTACCTGGCCTCTAAAGCTGTACATTTCCGATGCCTGACTTTCTGTAATCTCACTATTGGTTGGTAGACGTACGGATTTCTGTCGGATAATGACAAAGATGTGTGTGGTGTGCGTCATTAACTTTTTTTTTTTTTTTTTTTTTTTTTTTTTGTAAAATATGCTTGTACCAAAGCATTTATTTTAAGTTAAAATAAAGAAGAAAACAGTCAGTCATGTTTTATGTTTTAATTAAATTTGTTCATTTCTCTTTTAATTCTAGTCCCCTCCTCCACAAAGCAGCCTTTCTGTCCTCATGCATGTCTGTGTTTGGACTCTGTTTTCCCATGTTCTTGTAAATTACGAGATATTTACTTTATTACTCAATTTTGATCAAACAGAAGCAGTGTAAATTCAGGTTTTGCACTTGTTACATGGGATTGAATGTGTACCTGTTGCTAAAATACACTGGTCACAGAAGTTGCGTGTTTACTGATTTGAAGCAGGCATCGAGTTAAAGGATTTGATGCTGAGAGACCAGGTGTTGGTGTGCTTCTATTATTCACGACACACCTCAGCCAAGAGACCGTAGTGCTCTCGAGAGAGAGAGAGAGAGAGAGAGAGAGAGAGAGAGAGAGAGAGAGAGAGAGAGAGAGAGAGAGAGAGAGAGAGA
>JAQLOM010000038.1:7428012-7441767 GCA_030068315.1 Chrysichthys thysi | reverse complement strand
AGAGAGAGAGAGAGAGAGAGAGAGAGAGAGAGAGAGAGAGAGAGAGAGAACTGGGCTCCAACAAGCCTCAGAGAGGAGCAGAGATGAAGTAAGGCAGTTGTTTAAGATGGGCTACGCACAGATCCATCAGCACATTACCCAAGGGATCTGCATGTCACAACAGGGACTTGAATGTCTCTGATGGCTTCTGTCTCTTTAACTCTGTGGATAAATCTGTGTACTTTTAATTATGGCCTTTTGTATGTGGCTGATTTGAGTGCCTGCCTGATATAGTAAACAGGCCCGATTGCCATCTGGGCCTGGGTATCCTTGTGGACCTGCCATGTTGTTCCCTTTCCTGTCATTCTTGTAGCAGGCAATGTGTTTGTGTTGTACTACATTAAAGTTCTGTCACTAAAACAGATTTTCGTCAAATCAGTCTTTTAAAGGCCGTTATTTTTTATTAGCCAGTTTAATTGGAACGCCTGCACACCTGCTCATCCATGCAGTTATCAAATCAGCCAATCATGCGTTAGGAATGCAGTGAATAAAATAATGCAGATACGGGTCATGAGCTTCAGTTAATATTTTTGACAAGCATCAGAATGAGGAAAAATCTGTTCCTTTGTGGCACGTTGTTCTTGCCAGACAGGGTGGCTTGTTGTTGAGAGAGGTCAGAGCAGAATGACCAAGCTGATTCAAGCTGGCATATGTTATCACAAGTGTTTGTGCATAACCCCTGATGTACCTATCTCATATGAATGACCTGAATAGTTGCCCTAACATCTGTTTTGTTCCATGTGTTTCCCTTGTGTTCTTTCTCAGCATCGAACATTGACCGCTCAGTGAAGGATCTCCAGCGGTGTACAGCATCTCTGACACGATATCGAGTGGTAGTGAAGGAGGAGATGGATTCGTCTATCAAGAGGATGAAACAGACCTTTGCTGAGCTACAGAGCTGGTAAATTTCTGTCCTACGCACGTCCACATCTGTTGAGATGATCAGGGTTCTGTCATGATTTTAGCTTAAGAACTCCACTGAAGTGGTGTTTACTAGGATTTGTATCTTGCTCTGCCATTTGTCGATGTCGGTAAAAATTACCACTTTTTTTTTTTTTTTTTTTTTTTTTTTTTTAAACACAACCTGTTTGTTTATGGGCCATGCCAAGATGTTCCGTTAAACTTTTGTAAGTAGGAGCATTAATAACTAACTAGCCAGTAGAGAGGAAGCTCAGTACTATTAGATGCGGAAAGTAGAAAGTTATTGATGCGGATCCAACAGAAGAATTTTATGTGTGTGCAGCAAGATATTGTTGAATGTTGCCTTTTTTTAAATTGATGATCGCTCTGGCTGGAAAAATGTATAACTTGGATCTACATTTTAATTTACTAGTGATCTTGCTTTTTGCGCTTGATTGACTGTGCTGTCCACTCTCCTGATAACGTAACACACAGCATGTTGTGCAAGTCGTAGTAATGAACACTCAGCCTTTTTTTTCCGCCCTGTAGTTGAAGACTAATATTGACCATATTGGCACCGTTAAATATTGATTTTATCTCGTTCCTGTCCAAACTCCTAGCCTTTTAGTTGCATCAGAGCTGTCAGGTATGCATGATTTATGCAGTGTAATACATAAAAATTGTACATTTGGTATCTTGATGCTTTTTTATATTTAAATCTCTACAAGTACAGCTCAAGCAAATCAAAACATTTATGCTTTAGGAAGTTGTTGACATCACGGGTCATAAAGTGCAACCCCCAAATGTAGCTTAAGTACTTAATGTCCTTACGGGATCCCTCTATCCGTGCTGTATGACAGACTGTTGAGAGGGCTTTAATCAGATTTATCTTAACTTTTTATGGTTTGAAGGACCAGACTATCTTGGATTTATTTTAAGAGTGAAGCAAATGATTGCACAATCTACAATCGGTCACCACTTCGAACCCTTTCCTTCCCTTGCAGATAATGCTGACAAATTGTGACACTTTTCTGTTTTTCTCTGCAGTCTTATGGATCGAGAGGTGGCTCTGTTGGCAGAGATGGATAAAGTCAAAGCGGAAGCCAGTGAGTATATACTTTCATCTTCTTGTTTTCTTCATTCTCTTTGAAAACGGGAAAGTCAGAAGACCGTCTTTGGAAATAAGTGGCAGAATGCATTTAAACTTAACTGTATAAAAAAAAAAAACTTCAAGGCAATGCTCACCATCACTGAATATCCTGTCTGAAAATGGTTGGCAGGCAAGTATTTGATTACATTTAGCAGATGTCCTAACCCAGAACGTGCTTTGGACTCTCCATCGAAAACATATACTCATGGTGTTAGAACACTATCGATCTAAGACCCTTGATGAGGGAGTACTTGGAAAAGACTAGGGTTTGGGTCTTTATGCAAAGACAGTCAGGGACTCAGCATTTCCGTTGTTCCACCACTGTGCTTTAAGCTCAAAGGGAATGTTGTGCAAAGCAGATTTGTTAAGTGCCTTCAGGCAATCCATCCCTACTTTCTCATGAAGGTCTGTGCTGAGCACGTAAGCATGAAAGACCTCCTGGTGAAGAAACAGTCAAGTCATTCTTTTTCGTAGCCACCATGCTCTAAAGCACACTCAGGTCAGCAGCCGACAGGACCCATTAACGGTTCTGCACTGCTAAGCCACAGTCAGCCACTTGCAGGCGTTTTCCCACCGTCTGGTCTATACCGTGGACAGTAACGGAAATTAACAGGAGCAGCACCATTTTAAAAATGAAGACAAGATTTATTCAGTGCTATTAAAGATCCCTTCGAGCACACACAAATTCCGATTTATATGACTCGGGTGTGTGTTGGTTAAGGGGCAGTGTAGCTGTGCAGGAATGCATACCTCACAAGGAGTCCATTCTCCTGGTCTTTGCCCTGGGAAACACTATCAGGTGTCACGCTTCCATCAATGGCTCTTTTGTAAGTGTGTGCAGTTAGGAAACAGCAGCCTACAGTAATCCTGCTTTCAGCTTCTGTGCTCAACTCTCTCCTTTCCTTTCCCTTGCTCTCTTGCCAGTCCTTTTCATTTCTGAAAAAAAAAAGGCAAACCCAAAATCCTTTGTGTCAACCTACCCCCTGGATAAGTGTCTCAGTTTGGGTAATGAGCATTGCTTGAAAGCTCATCTTCGTACAGTCCTTCCTCTGTACAACACAGACTCTCAGACACTTTTGTCTGAGTGCTGAACACACATTGGTCCTCTAAGATTGCCCACACATTACTTGGAGTACTCTAGATGTCTTCAACAATCAATGGCATAATGGAGGTCTTTCCAGTCTATATGTCCAAATGAAACAGAATGAGGATCAGTGTGAATGCATTAATGCAGTTTGTAATGTTTAAACAGTGTTTTTAGACTTCATATAATGTATACCTAAGAAGAAGCGATGTACAGAACTGCTGTACAATGGTTACCTTTCTTTATGTACTTCACGTAATCTACGAAATAAGCTCTACCCCAGCAGTTCCTACTCCTGCATTAAAGAGACTTTAGAAAGAGAATTTTCAATGCTGCTGTAAATCTCACTAGTTTTTTCTTTAGCAGATTCTTTTTTTATATATATAAATATTTTTCTGGTCTGGAAATGGATCCCCCGCCTCCCCAAAGCAACTCGTCTTTTCTTAAAGGCATGTAAAGTTTTGAGGAGCTGACGAAATGGCATGTGATTTTTGTTCCACATGTTGACGTACATCCTTTTGAAAAAGGAAGTCAGAGAGGGAGTGCCACCTCCTACAAAGTCTAAACTGCCTCAAGAGTTGCTTAGCAACTAGCTAAATAATACACTGAAGAATTTAAAGATGGCTTGTTTAAGAATTTCTCTCTTCCAGTTGCTCCTTGGTGACTTGATCATATTGAGAATCCTAGAACGGAGGTTTCTAACCAGTGTGCTGGGACATCCATTCGAAGAACGGGGAAATTGCTACCTGGCAATAAATTAAAACTATTGAACTAAGCTTTCTGGACAAAGCATTAACATGCCTCCCTGTTTCCAAATTTGTGTCTGCTAGTCATTTCTCTCACTCTTTATCACACCTGCACAAACACACACTAGCGTGTCGCACTAGAGTATCGCTGTTTGGGCAGCAATGATAGGGGTTTTTTTGTTTGTTTTTTTTAGTTGAGCAGAGCTGAAGATTTTCTCGGGTGAATAGACGTGCATACACATCCATACACATGCGCGCACATGCATAAATGCCAATTATCTTTTCAATACTCAAGGGATGATTTGGAAGCAGAGTATTTTATGCTAAATGTATGCTATTATATGTTATTGACTGATGCCTGCATTTCAAGGGACGAGCATTTGTAGTACTGGATGACTCGCACGTTTTCCCAGTAGTTAAAAACGTGAAAATTTAAGCAAGAATGAGTACAAAACTTTAATCATTGTTAAATAGGGGAGAGGTGGGATCAGTTGGGGGGCGAGGTGGGTGGCATCTTATAAGATATATATTTTATAGGTGTTTTCGTTGTAATATATCCCAAAAGCAGACAGAATAGCAAATTGCCTGTGAAGTCTTATCTGAAGCTTATAAAACATTGACACAACTGCATATTTATTTTCACCCTTGCAAATCAGAACGGTATACCACAACAAATGAAGACATGCGCTAACCACAGTGAGTCATACTTGCTCTTGCGCATTTTAGCTAAACTCTCGTTCTATTAATGGATTCTCTGTTCTCGCATACATATTTTAAAGTGACAATGAAGAAATCTTCTTCCTTCTTTATAGTGTGCTTGAAAGTGCACATGGAGAAGTGGCTTGTTAACCGTGAACAAGTCAAGATGGTTTGTTTGTATGTTTCTGCTCAAGGCCAGGCTAAGCTCCTTCTCATTGTGTTTTTGTGTGATGGTAACTGCTCTTTCCATTTGTCTGGTGTAGTGGCTATCCTGGATAAGCGTCAAAAGCGAGCGGAGGAGTTGAGGAGACTCACTGACAAGTCTGCCTCCATGTCTGAAGAACAGCTAACAGAACTCCGTGCGGACATCAAGGTACAGGCATGCACATATACAGGCACGTGTACACGTGTACATACAGGTACAGTTATCCCCCTTTTCCCCCCTCTTCTCTTTTATTTCAGCATTTTGTGAGTGAGAGGAAGTATGACGAAGATCTTGGAAAAGCTGTTAAGTTCAGTTATGAACTGGAACCACTTAAAGCCAGCATCATGGCCTTTGGATCAGGTAGGGTTTTGACCGGTCTGTGTACGTGATAGTATTGAAATTCCATTGGGGTTGTTAACGCCCTATCGTTTTTCTATCATCTTCCTGTGTAGTGTATCATCCGCAGACCGGGTACTCCAATCGCTCTCGCTGTAGTTCCACTTCTTCTTCTGTCACTGGCTCTGCCCCTGTAGAAGCCCCTGCTCCACCTCAAACCCAGCCCCAGGCTTCTGGTTACACAAGTCGGCCCAATGTGCCACACAAACAGGTAACGTGCACACTAACACAAGTTTACTTCCTGTCCCTCAGCAGCAGATATGATGTTCACACACCTTTTTTTGCTCACACAAACAGAGGGCATAGAGAAATGGAATGTCCAAGAGTGCCTCTGCTTTCTTGGTGGGAGGAACATGACTCTCTTGGTTGTCAAAGTGAAACTAGCCAGTCGTGGGCATGTGATGAAATGTGTAGCACATTCATCTGAGTGTGTTCAACTGCCCTTTAATGTAGCGTGAGCAGCAGTTTGGAGGAAAAATGCAGTGGCTGGCTTTACATGCCTCAGCAGAAGCACGTGCTAGCCTTCATCCGCCCTGGTTGGTGGCTATCGTGTGATTTGGGAAGAAGCTCGATAGTTGGCGGGAATTAGTAATTGGGGTCTGAAATGTTCCTTTATATAATTTAGAAATACACGATATGAAAAAGATGCACAGTTACGTTGAATTTATTAACATTATTCTTCATCTTTCTGTGTGTTTTTGAAGGTGTTCCAGGGTAACAGACGTATATTTCAGGGTTATCCGGGTCAGCGCCATAACAGCGGCGGGGGCGGCTCCTACTACGACCGCAATTCTAACCGGACCAGCTACCGCTATTCTGGAGACCAGCGCCACCAGGGTGACCGTAGCCATGGCGACACCTCCCATTCGCAGTTCTCAAACAGTACGAAAGGCCCCGCCCACCCCTCCGTGTCATCCTACCGGCAGGATCGCCCTGCTCAAAATGGGCTGCCGCAGAGGCAACCTCGGACAACCCCAAAAAACCCCTGACACACCCGAAATGCCCTGCCCTGCACCCTTGTTCCGGTTCCCCTTTCCCTCCCATCTCCCTCCTTCCCAATATCCCTCATCCAGTCTTGCCCCACACCCCTTCCTCAACCCCCTTAAAGCCCCACATCCCTGATTGATCAGCTGTTCCATACACATGAAGAATAAAATTCAAGTTTACATCTTTTGTTTTTGTCACACACACCACCCCCCCTCACCCCCCCAGCTGTAGTGACACCTCTAACTTTCCCCTTATGTTCACTTTTGTTCACTTGTCCCTTTGTCTTTTACCCCTACCTTCATTCATACATTCCGTGTTTAACCTAATTTGAATGTTCCTCAGATTCTTCATAAAAAAAAAAAAAAAGAAAGTTTTTGAAATGCCTGTTTCCGTTGTCATTCTTTTTTTTCTTTAAGACTTTTGTCAATTTTGTTATATTTGTTTCCTCATTTGGGAGAGACCCATGATGCATCGCTATTTCAGTGAAGTGGCTCAAAGCTTTCACTGATGAACCTTGCTTAGTCATAATTAGTGAACATGTAGTGCACTATTCATATTTCTTTTAGTTTTAAATTTTGTATCAAATTTTGCAGTTGTCTTATGTCTTTCCATGACTTTTTATGTAGTGCGCTAAACATATTTCAAGCTTTTGATCTTTAATATATCTTCTGTTCTTCAACTAGAACGTTTCCTTTTTTGTTTTGTTTTTTCCTTTTAATGGTTTTTTTTCTTGATTAAAGTGGAAAAGTATGGTGTTTAGCTGATGGGCTACTAGATTTTAACATTGATTCTAAAGTCAATTGTTAATTGCAGTGTTGAAGGGTAGATATGGTTGTAAAAAGTAGACTCGTGACCGTTAGTCTCTGTAGAAATTTGAAGAAGTGCTGCTGACTGAATTAATGCATGGACTGTTCACGGGGCTGGATCTGCCGATCGTGGTCGGTCAAGATTAAGGTCTTGTGACCTTACAGCCATGGTTATTACCTTTTTTATTTATTGATTTTTGACTTTTGATCGGCCCTCCCTGAGAGTGCTGTGCAGTGTTTCACAGCCTTGTTCACCGATTCACCTCTACTTAAAGGCCACAGTGGGCACAGAGGTTAGACCTGTGTGCCCTTATCATTCTTCCATAGTATGCATGCGGTGCATTTAATATACCTGCCTTTGATCACAGAACAACCTCACTTTAGTCTTTTTATGAAAAAAAAACAAAAAAAACTGTGCATACATATTTACTAGTTCTTTCACAAATACATATGCTGTATTATCATCAGTCTACACTTGTACCAAGTAAACGAATACTCAGCAGTTTGTTTCTCAGACTTTTGAAGTTTGTCGAGTGCATGTCATTTGACTCCTCTGAAGGTGCTAAAACTGAAATGTAGAACTTTGTCTCTTTCTTGCTCATTTACAATGACTGATATACCTCACACATCAGCCGTTATAACTCTGATAGTCCGTACAGAAAACCAGGGCTGTGCTTTGCTTAATTTGGATTAGAAAAGTGCATTTAAAAACTATCCTGAGGAAGTGGCCTTGCTGCTATCCCTAATCGAAGTCTGCGTTTAAAATAAATAACCTCAATGTCCTGATAACAAATCCCATTACACTGCCTTAACAGCTCAACCTGCAGCCTATGTGGCCATTCTTGTTCGTGATAGATTTGTAGAAAGTCTGGTTTTATTTTTTTTGTTTGTTTTTTTTGTCCCCTCCCTCTCCAATACATGAAGGGTTGAAACTGCGTGGATTGGCTGCTTCATTGTGGTTTTCATTCCCGGTTTCTTAATACAGTCACTGCATGCAAACTAGTACTGTGGCAACAGTGAAGTTTTTGCATCTTGTGCATTCTCGTCACAATGACAAAATCGCACCACTGTTTGCTTTCCGGAGCCCCTCCAACAAAACACATCTTACAGATTAACGATGTTTTTGTGCCGTCATCTCTAACTTGGAATCCATATGAAATTGGAATTTGGTTCACTTTGTCTGTGTGCATGTTTGAATGTTTGTGTCAGATACTAAAGATTGGTTGCTTAGGAGGAAGTCTGGGTCATTGTTCAACATTAACCACAAATCTAGCCCGTTTTGGTTCCATGTAAATTTTTGCCAAAGAGAACTTTTTTGTTTAAGTTGCATTATTTTTTAATATTCTCATTTGTGTCTCTTCCTAATGGGTCACTGATTTCCGATTATATCTGCCCATTCTTCCCTTCCTTTTGCAGTTCTGTCTGTACATATGTATCTATACATTTGTTTTGAGTCCCTGCAGTGGGACAAATGTATGTTGTGTTAGGCCTATGGTTTACATACAGTTGTGTTAAAAAAAAAAAAAAAAAAAAAAAAAAATCTAGTGTAGTTCAATTCTTCCTGATGTATAGAAAGAACTCCTGTCCTTTTCATTTATTTGGTTCCAATTATGAGACAACTGTAAACTGAAGTGCCTTCTGTAGTTCTTTGCCTACATTGTCATTCTCATCCCGTCATTTTCAAGTGTGGACCAAAGACATCTTTAGCCCTATTCAAACTCTGTCTCCACTGTACAGGACATCTCCCCTGTCTGGCTACAATACAAACAGCACTTGGACAAGCCTCCTTCCCCTTTGTCACTGATTGGCACACTTCTCATTTACTATGAATAAAAAAAATCAAGAATTGTTAGCAAATACATGATTTGTTTCTGACTGAAGAGTGTATGGTCATATAGATTTGTTCTAATATTATTTGATTTGCTTACTGAAAACATGGTCCAAAAAAAGTCAACCAGCTATGCTAGTTCTGAAGAGTGCTAAGGTTTTAAAAAAAAATCTCCAGTATTACTGATTGTTCGAATGCGATGCACAGTTGCAGAAGATCCTGAGTTGGGGTTACTCTCTGGTATTTCACACATTTTCCATGTGTACCCTTGCGATTCCTTTGGGTTATTCTTTTGGATGTGCTGCCACGTCCAAAGATATACTAGTAGAATGAAACGCTACACTAAATTGCTTCTACTTACAGTTGCCTGCATGGCCATGGTACAACTTAAAAGACAGAGCAGTCTTGTAAAATAAATAAATAACAAATAAATGAATCTCAGTAGTGCATTAATGTACCAGGAAAGATTCTCTGCTACTAACCAACACCACTGCATAGCACAGACTGTATTAAACCATTCAGTATCTTCATAATGCAACATACTGAATAATGTACTGGTACATGTTGACTCTAGATAAATAGGTAGTCAAGCAGTGACACTGTAATTGATAAACTACCATAAAATACTCCCACTTATCATGGGTGGCATTTGTACTGACCAAAAAATGCAACCATGTATTCCATTTTTTAACAACTAAGAATTTTATCACTTAACACGTTTGGTATCAAATGGAAGAGGACACATCCGAGAACATGAAAAAACAACCAGCAATGTCACCAAATCACTATGTAATCCTTTATCAACAAGATAACTTGGCCAGTACAAAAACAGTGGGATTTAACTAGATGACCTGGTTGTTGTGTGGACTTGGAATCTGTTCAGTATATCACTGTTCAGGTTGCAGGTCTGAAGTGATCAAACAGGTGTAGGAGCTGGATACTATGGTCGCCAGCTGTGGACATCAACGCATGGTCTACTGGATCTCAGGAATTCTGCCGTCTGTTACGCGTCATCAGCCGAGTTTCTGAGACAGCTAATAGTCGCTGTATGCATGCTAAGTTGCTGGACGACTCTTATCTGCTCGACTTGCAGCTTGTAGCATGCCAATCACACATTTTCGTTGAATTGCCACTAATCATGGCAATGTTGATGCACTGATTTTGCCTAATTTTCAGTCTAACTTTTATAGGCCCCAGTACAAAGGAGGAGCCCGAATCAAAATTGGGACTGTTCTAACAATGAAAATACTCAAACACAGCCAACCCTCACCCTGAACAGGATTAAGCGGCAGAAGACGAATAAAGATGAATAAAAACAGCCAACCCTCCCAGTTTTGAATTTAATTTTTTTTGGGGGGGTTGCAGTCACCATAATATGTGCAGTCAACACATGACAATTGTTAAGACAAAAATGATTCACACAAAATACATACACAAAAATGCATTCTTTAGTCACCAAAAACTGGTGTGGTGTTTAATAATTGCGTTTCTAGTTTTGGTCACTATAGTTATGTCTGGCAACCTCGGGGAAGCAGCTGATGCAGAGCCTGGTCAAAGTGGTCCAGATGCACTGATACCTTTTAACAGACAGATGGATGTTGGGCAACCCATGGACGTGGTGGGAAGGTTCCAACACTATGCTGGTGGCCTTACTGAAAGTGTCTTTGTGGTCTTGTCCTCACTGGGAGAGAGGGGATGCCAATGATGTTCTCAGTATCTTCTGCAGTTGTATAGTCTGAGGCCCAGGTCCTGGAATTCCACCTCCTTGCACACAAGTGTTTTCCCTGCTCTAATACACCCACTTCAACACAAGAAGGGCTGATAAGTATCAAGTGTGTTTGGACTATGGAAAACACTTAAATGTGCAACATGTGGGGTACTCTAAGACCAGGGTTGGGAACCTGTGTTCCGAGGAATTGCAGTTCCCAAACTGAACAGCCGGTAAGAGCACTTTTCTGTTGCACTCTTGTATAACATGGTGAGGGAGGTGGGGGCATGGTGTCCTCAGCTAGCACTGAAAATGGAGGTGTCGCTCTGCTTTCTTGTCCAGAAATGCCATATTGATTTTCCTGGTAGGGTCCTTTTTGATATATGCACTCCCAGGAACTTGAAGCTCCTGACTGCCTCCACAAGCTGCTGAGGTGCAGTAGGTAGTGATCACTACAAAACTCTTTTAAATGAACTATCCTTTGGCAGGTTGTTGTTTCTCCACCTGTGTACGAACTTTCCAGGTGCATTCTGCATGTTGCTCGATTGTTGTTACCGTTGTGTCATCAGCCAATGTGATACTGGTTGAATTGTCCTGCCCAGGACAGTGATACACCATCAGTGTGAACAGTAGTGGGCTGAGAATATAGTCCTGGGGGCCCCAGTGTTCAACGTGATGGCTCTGGGGGTGATGTTCCCGATTCACACTGCCTGCAGTCCAGGATCCAGTTAGACTTGCTAAAGTGTAGAAGGCTGAAATTTACCACCAGCGTCTCAGGAAATATATTGAATGGGGAGTTGAAATCACTAAACACATTCTTATATACAGTAAGGGATGGAACAGAGCCAAGTAATGGATATTACATCTTCTGCGGGCCAGTTAGAGTGATGTGCCTAGTGTGTGGAATCTAGTTATATGGGGATGCTGTTTTTTTTACATCACCTATGACTAGTCATTTGAATCATCATTGAAGAATGATGGAAAAACCATAGGGTGCCAGTTATCAAGTTGGGTCACAGTTGACTTTTTTGGTACCAATATAAGCATATGAAAAAGAAAGAAAGATGATGCCTGGCTTAGTTAAATGTTGAAGATGTCTTTGAAGATGTTTACCGGTTGATCCATTAAATTGCTGAGAAAATGGCTTGGTATGTTGCCAGAGGGCCTGCTTGGGCCTGTTTCCTGTTGGTGCTCCGGTTTTCTTCCACAGCCAAAAGACATGCAGATTAGATCAAATGACTGCTCTAATGTGCCCAAAGGTGTGGATGTAGGTGTGAATGGTTGTTTGTCTCACTGCTATGTCTACAATAGATTGGTGACCTGCCTAGGATGTACCCCACCTCTTACCTGAGGTCAGCTGGAATTGGCTCCATGTTCCCTGCAACCCTTCACACATAAGTGGCATAGACTATGAACGGATGAATGGACTCAGGATATGAGCAGCTGTGAATAAGCAGAGTAACTCATCTTTACGAGAGAGAATTTAAATGTATACTTGACAGGGCGCTTTCTGAAATGACAGACAACTTGATTGGTTGGATGCTTTTGAACTGTGTCATGAATTTGTTCCACCCATTTCCGAACTATGAGAACTTTGCCATATATTACAAAGTGCTTTGACTTCACCGACATCACCTTTAATCCCATATTTTGGAGTACATTTTACATGGTCAGTATTATAGAAGAACATGACAGTCAAAATAAAAAGTCAAGTGAAGTATGCGGTATTTCTTTGCTAAGTTTATGAGGCTGGTTAAGAGTTCATAAGGGATTATAAGAGTGACTCATTTCTGTCTCTCATGGTTTCTGTCTCCACATCCCCTTATATTGTTAAGAGCCTACGTTCCCCAAGAGTATGTGTCTCTGTAGAAAGGACTGAAGCCTCAGTTACCATAAAGAAGGTTCTATTGTTCATTAACTTCTTGGTCCCTGGACACACCTCTTATAATTCAGAGGAGAACTGACAGAGCTTGCAGCAGTACGGGTACATTCATCTGGAAGGAAACACTGTGTGTACGCTAAAGATCAGTGTTCATGTTTGTTACCACTCAAGGAAGTAGACGTTCATGGAATTTATCAGAAGAATTTCTGTCTCGATATAGCTTTTGAGACTCTATCCAGAATGCTGTGGCTCGTTTCATGTTGCAGCACTCTGACCAAAGTGTATTTGCAAAAAATAATTGCCATTGTCTAGGGAACTGGTGCAGGCACACTGGTATCGCTTGTAAAACAAGGAAGCCAATGTATCCTATGCTTCAATACCTGTGTGGCCTACAGCCATCTGACTGAAATAGGCCAGAGTGAAAAGTGTGGGAGAATTCGACCACAGCCTTAATAGTTACAGTTATTAGATGTGTGGGTTCTTTTTTTTTCTTTTCTTCTTTTTTAAGTTCGCGTTTGTGAGGAGAAGAAACTCTAATGGTGCGTGAAGCCCAGCTGGCTGTCTTCTGTGGCAGGTGATGCTCTCAAGACCCAAAAGCACACTTAACTATTCCCAAGCCTCTTCTAAATGTGCAAGTGCTGAATAGGCATGCACCGCTGAATAAAGCTACTGTACTTTTCCATTCAGGGCTTTTAGTAATGGGCGATTCAGGGATGAGCCCTTTGTTTTTCTTGAAGAACTGGATCAAATGAATCGGGTGAATCAATTCTCAATTCAAGTCCAGAGAAAAACAAAGGAAAGTTTATTTATTTAAATAAGCAAGAAGCTGAAACATGTTTAATGCGATAATTTCCAAAATCAAATCCAATCAGTGACATAGGTTTGGAGTGTCTGCCCTTGCTTCTCTAGATGAATTAAATCGAATCAAATTGAATCAAATCATAATCGATGAACATGTGACAGGTGTTTGAACTAATCAAGTCATTATCCCCGTCATTAATGTTTTTCACTCAGAAGAGAATGAAATGACAAGTAGCTGCATTTCCTTTAAAGAAATAAGAAGAATCTAATGTGGTTTTACAATTACAGTATGTTTCATTTGAAAATTTCATGAGATATGTGACGTGCAGAGAGACAATTATGCCCCCTAGTGAAGTAAAAGTAATATTAAAAATCTGGATTCTAATCTTTTTTCTTTTTAATAATTTTTTTATATAGTAATCTTGATTAATTACTGTACATTGTTGTTGGCAATTCATCAGGATTAAAAATTATGCAATGTTTCCCTTTCTACTGGGATCTATGCATTTGATCTTGCTACTCAT
>JAQLOM010000038.1:7211043-7227069 GCA_030068315.1 Chrysichthys thysi | reverse complement strand
CTGTGCATGTCTTTGGACTGTGGGAGGAAACCGGAGTACCCGGAGGAAACCCACGCGAACACGGGGAGAGCATGCAAACTCCACACAGAAAGGCACCTGTGCCAAATCCGGGGCTCAAACCCAGGACCTTCTCGCTGTGAGGCGACAGTGCTAACCACTCAGCCACCGTGCCGCCCGCATGAGCATTCCTTACTCCTATTTCACACAGTTTTCTAACTCGGTTCTCATAATCACCATGCACTCACAAATTCCCTGGGCAGATGTAATGATCTAACGTGGGCGAAACCAGCCAAGCCACCATTGGGGTGTGTGTGTGTGTGTGTGTGTGTGCGCGTGTGCACGCATGTGTGTGTGTTGCTGTCTCATTGTTCACTGCTTTCTCACTCAGTGTTATTGCTGTCATTATCACACCCACGTGGGAAACAGGCTGCGTGTCTTATATTGAATACAATGCAGAATAATCATTACTCACTCTGCACCGGGCCCCGTCGTCACAAAGTTCTCATAAAGAGTAATTACAGAGCCACATTTGTTCATTCCGTCGTTCGGGAGGTGAGAAGATCCACACCAAGCACTGATGCATTTACACACTTGCACTTATTTACTCATTCGAGACGGAGGGAGAGAGAAGGCGGGAAAGAGGACGGATGGATGAAAGTGAGAATCAATACCACAGTCATGAAAGACCTCTCATTCCTTTTCGTGTGTGTGTGTGTGTGTGTGTGTGTGTGTGTGCACGCACATTAGTGAGCTTGCTTATCAGGGGGTGTGTATCAATGTGTAACCATTTTTATTTATTTCTCTCACTTATATTTCAGAATAATAATGATGATGATAATGATAATGATAATAATAATGATAATAATAAAAGTTATGAAAAAGCAGGGAGCAAATTAATATTGAGCATTGTAATTGTAAATGATCATTGATTAGATCAGATGACATCATGCAATCAAGCCCCAAACAAGGAGGATGTAACCTGCGTTTGCTCCAGGACACAATAAGCCAGGTCTAAATCTTTCTGAACTGCTGCTCACTCTACATCACACACTCAGAGGAAGGCACTATGCGCCCTCTTCCACATACATGTGCTCACAGATGCCCACGTTTGGATAGTGTCATTTGGCAGAGGAAAGAGTTACGCTTCTCTCACCCACTTTCTCCAGAAAGCACAGCCAGGTTTGCTCACTTGGGCTCTCGGCCACGGGGACTGTGGCATCTCTAAGGTTCGAGCTCATGGTCTTCCTTTTTCTCTTGTACATATGACTTCACAATAAGTCCTGCTTTGGTAACTAAGAGGATGTCCGATATCAGCTGATGGTAAAAGTGCCGGTATCTTTGTGTTTGTGTGTCTCTGTATCAAAAATGGGCTTGGTGTGCATGTGTAATGAAAAGAATATAATAAAGAAGTGTTATAGATACTCCCCAGATCTCTCTCTCTCTCTCTCTCTCTCTCTCTCTCTCTGAAACACTAATCTCTGCATGCACACAGATGCACACAATGCCAGTGTGTAAAGCCCCATGCTGATCAGCGTGTTTAGCAGTGTTAAAGTGAGTTTCACCAGCTGTTTTATGTTTGTGTGTGTGTGTGTGTGTGTGTGTGTGTGTGTGTGTGTGTGTGTGTGTGTGTGTGTGTGTGTACGCACACGCACATGCTTATGTGCTATTCCACACCGGTTTAATTATGCTGTTCTTCCCATCTCCCCATCTACATCATCACTATCAGACCAGCAGTAAATCAGTTGGTAGACAAGCCTGTGCTCACAGCACATTGTTAATGCATGATGGGAAACAGCCTGCTGCAAGTGGTAGCAGGGGGAAAAATAATGCTAGTCAGTTTTAAGCAGTTTCAAATTTTAGTTTTACAGAATTCCTCAATAGGAGGTCATGGTCCACAAAATGTTTAAATGTGTTATTGATGGTTTTAACTTTGGGTGTTGTGATGTGTTGGTTTTCCCTCCCTCTTTCTAAACAAGTAATTAACTCAGGCCTGACAAATGAATATCAACAGCGATGGCAGAAAATTAATTTGCCTTATGTGGTTTGGACATTTCAAAATTTTCGGCAATCAATAGCCCATTAGCTTCCTTCTCAATTACAGCTCCATATGTCACATGTACATGAGCATTTATCATTCAGAAAGTGATTGGAAAGAACAACAACAGCAAAATCCAGATCGGACGAATGCAGCATTTCTTAGCTTTACCTAAGACTCTGCTGTCGGGATTTGTGATCAATTCTTGTTTGTTTGTTTGTTTGTTTGTTTGTTTATAATGTACGAGGGAGAATCAAAAAATAAAGGCAACACACTTTTATCTCCTTTCACAGAAATAACTTGGAGAAATTGAACATTTTGCTTTTTCACACAGTCCCCATGCAAGATAATGCATTTGTTGTATCATTCAGCTAGCTTCTGTATTCCCACAAAGAAGATTTTAGGCTGATCCCAAAGCCAGCATCGCTTCCTTTACTTCATTATCAGAGGTGAATCTGTGACCATGCAGCACCCCCTTCAGTGGACCAAAAATCCACCACATCCGGGCTGTATGCGGCATGTGGAAGAAGTTCAAACTCGAGACGTTGCACTGTCTGAACTGTCTCTGCTGCTGTATGAGGACGTGCATTGTCATGGTGCAGCAAGACCGTTTGGACAGCATTCCTCTTCTTTTGCTGTGAATTGCAGGTTTAAGTTCATTTTGCTGCAATGCGTAATTTTCGCTATTCGCTGTTTGCCCATGTTCTTGGAAATGTGCCAAAATAGACCCCTCCATGTCCTAAAAGGACATCAACATGATTTTCTTGGGGAAGGGCTGACTTGAATTTCATCTTCATTGGAGAAGATGGATGTCTCCATTCCATGCTATGTGTTTTGCTCTCTGGGTTATGGTGTGATTTGCCCTCATAGATTATAGTTGGGAGAGGTGATACTCTTGATTATTTTAAGAGAAAAAAAAGAGAGTTTATATCAACATTTAATGTAAAAAGATGCTTCCATAGCAAGCCTTCCTTTTTTGCTTGAAAGTTAATAAGACCAACAAAACCACTGTTTGGAAACCAGAGAGGGCACAATCCACTGTCCTGAAGACTTTTTCCATGGAGGAAAACCACCTGTTCCAAAGATCTGACGCAGGAAACTTCCATAAATGTTAAATAAACATCTCCTTACTGCAAAATTCACAATATCAAACTGTAAAACCATTTTCTTGGTTAAAAATGTGATTGTTTATGGTTAGCACTAGTTTCGGAGTTAGTTGCTCCTATAGAAACAAGATATTAAATTTAAAAAAATGTGTACATTCATACAATACTGTGTTTTATGATCACCTTTTGACCAATCACAACTGAGTGATTGCAGTGCAGTGCAGTGCAACGGTTTAATAGTGATTCATCATTCCTGTAGTTTGCTTCTGAAAATCTTCACATTTAGACATGTGGAGTTGTCCCATCCCAACACCCCCCCCCCCATGCTGTTTAATGATGGGATAAAATAGCTTAATGGCTCAATAAATCTACATCGCCAAGTAGCCACATGGGCCTCTGAGAGTGTGTGAGATCTGTGAATGACGCTCAGAGCCCTACAGGTGCCTCTGGTTTCCGTAAAATCCTAATGAGCGATATCGAGGCAGACAAAGAGAGAGAGAGAGAGAGAGAAGGAGAGATTGATAATCAATCTTCCCTGGCGCTTGTCTTTCGCTTCTTGCCAGACGCGACCTCTGCACAGCCACCTTTTAGAGGTGGTAATTCAGCTGTGATTGCGGTTGACGGGATTCTCTAATTGGCCCTCATGTGGGAGTGTGACCTTTTCAAGGGGGTGACTCCTGATGCATTGTCTCTTCATCTAGCCGAGCATCTTCTCACAATGCACGCGCGCACACACACGCGCGCGCACTCATGCCAAAACGATAGCCGCCTTTTTGATTTCTGAGAAAGCAAAGGGAAAAAGTCAAGAGTTATTTTTCTTTATTGAATAAGAATGAATAGATCCAAATTCCACAAAACGAACTGCTTCACAATGCTTCTTTCTCATGCCTTTTTTATTTGGTAGATTGATCGTCTCTCCCTTGTCTCCCATTCATACCCGTCCTCATTATGAAAAACTGGTGCATCTCTGTCTGCCAGAGGGTGTAGAAAACTGAGGAAACACTTTGAAGACTTTCATCCTAATTAGAGTGGGTAGCCAGTTAATACTCTCTTGGACAGAACTAGGATGTGCTCTAAAATACCAATCACTTTGTTTGCTCATTCAAATTGTCTTTCTGCTCTCTCTCTCTCTCTCTCTCTCTCTCTCTCTCTCTCTCTCTCTCTCTCCTCTTTCCCTTTTTTTGCGCTGTAACATTCCACCCAGCAGCATGAACCCTGCTTTATTTTCTCTTGTTTTCTCTTGCCGCTGTAGAAATAATTCACTGAACTTCTAACACACCATGTCACTTTTAGCACACTGATGCCCTAATTTGTGTCGGAAGTGGGATAAATTGTGTGCAGTTAGTGGGCATGTCGCAGGAGTCTCAGAAAAATAATTGCATGAGTGATGTCGTGTGGAAAGTTGTGGTAATAAACATCGTTTTGCATGTGGTAATTGTTCTTGATAGTCACAGCAAGCTGAAGTCTCTAAGAAACTCCTGGAAAAGTAAAACAAAACTGAAGTTGTTTAACACTGATTAAATGTGGTAAAAAAAAACAATGTGAATGTAAAATAAAGGTGGGTAGACGGAAGTGTGATTGGTGTTGAAGAGAAAAGATTCAGTATCTGACGTGCAAATGTTCAGCGCATTTCTAATTTACTTGGCAATGGTGTTATTTTGAGGATAAAAAAAATACAGGTTAAGATAGAATTTTGAGAACTTCTCTTTATTAAGACTTAAATGCAATCATTTTGTTTTCAGCTTGCTGCAATTGGCTTCTGCAAATGTAATACCTGTTCATCAGTGATAGGATTCAGCATCTTTCAAAAAAAAAAAAAAAAAACCAGCAGCTTTTAAGCTTGGCAAATTGCATTTGAAAATGATTTACATAAACACTGCCCTTTCCTACATCTTTAGGTAGAAGTGGTTCAAATCTTGAGTGGTGCAACAAAAAAGCATTCACCACATTCACCGTGTGGATATCAGCATATACCTGGGACACTGGCCAATTCTGTGATGCAGATTGAAAAGATGTGGTTAGCTCATGTCGCATGTCTCGAAATAAAGTTTTGTTAGCCTCTACTCTTCACAGTTGATATGATGGGGTATAGCTGGCCGGTCGGTGGAAATTGGCAGGTCACCAAATTGGGAAGAAAATTGGGTGGCGGTGGAAAGCTCGCACATGCTTTTACACATGGTCCTACCAATACAAACCAAAAATAAACAGAATTCTAACTAGCGTAAGCTTGACAAGCCAGCACCTAAAATATATCAAATGGTGTAAACTCTCTACACTACTTTATCTAACAACTAAATGGATCCTCTTTATATTTCCCCCAAACAAGCAACAATATGTACCACAAGAGAGAGAAGCTGGTAAGGACAAAGAGGACATTATCCCTACATCACAAATACTTTGAACCATGTCCAGTGATTTATGCTTATAGTTACGGTCAAAATTTTACATACATGGACATGAACGTCATGGCAATATTGGGCTTTCACCCATTTCTTTGAACTGTTCTTTTTCTGTGGAAGAATAATTTTAATATAATGAGTAATAAATATTCATCTTTGCCAGTTGAAAAAAAACAAGCAAACAAGCATTTGATGCACAGGTTTTACTTTATTTTGGGTTTTCTGAAATGGGGTCAAAAATATACATACAGAGCACCTAATATTTTGTTAAATGTCTCTTAACAAATTTCACCTTGAATAGACACTTTTGGTATCCATCAACAACCTTATGGCAGAATTTTGGCTGGGTATTTGGCCACTCTTCTGTCAGAATTGGAAGAGTTCCATTAAATATGTGTGTTTCCTGGCATGGACCCAAGTTTTAAGCACAGTCCACATGTTTTCCATTTGATGGGGGTCAGGACATGTTTTCAGATTAATGTTAGCCTGCATTATCCTTTCCACAACCAGCCTGTCCTGTTGGAACACACAATTTTGTCAGTGTCCACTGTCTAGCTAACGATTTGAGGGTATGCTGAAGAATTCTAGAGTTCTTAGTTAATTACATCCACTTTCTGCAATGCACCAGTTCTGCTTGCAGCTAAACAGACCAGAGCATGATGCTACCACCACCATGTTTAGCAAGTGGTAATGTTCCTATGTACCTCTGGGCATTGTGGCCAAAGAGACAACTCCATCTTTGTCTCTTCTGACCATAAAATGTACCTCCAGCAGGCTTTTCTTTGTCTATGTGGACAGCTTCAAATTCACTTGACTATAGAAAGTGTTCCAGCAGCTTCCAGCATGGTGCTCATGTGCTTTGATGATGCTTTGATGGGTTGTTCCTGACCATCCTCTCAGTTAAGGGTGTTCGTTAGTGTTGGCTTTCGGTAAAGTGGCTGGGCAAAGTGGCTACACTTCCCAATAACTTGTCCCTCCTTACTTGATGATCTTGGGATATACAGTTGTTTATAAATGGCTCCAAAATATATTTCCTCTTTCCCAGATTTGCACTGAGCTCATTTGACTTTCCTGTTGTAATGTGTATTGGTCAATCCAGTGAGTGCTGTCGAACAAGCCCTTTTTTATGTTGAGCACAGAGAAGCTTCCAGCTGTAGTCAGTCATGATCATTAACAGGATGTTAAGAGGCCATGGCCTTGGCAAGTTAAGACATCAGCACTACTGAACTAATAATCTAAATGGGTGTATGTATATTGTTGCTCTGGTGACCTTGTATTGATTCTGTCACAGGAAAAGAACTGTTCAAAGAAGTCACTGAAAGCCTAATTTTGCCATGATATTCATGTCCATGTTGACATTCATGTTCATGTATGCAGACCTCTGAGTGCAATTGTTATTGGGTGCTACATCTCTCTAAATTTCACATTGTAAGCACTCACATTAAAAGTATGCTATTTTAAGTGCGGCTATTGGCTCTTAAGGTCATTGTCTCCCACACTTACCTGGGTGTTGATTGACTGGGGGAATTATACCACTTAAGGAAGCCATTTGAAGAACACCTGCAACTGATAGAAGAGGGAAAAGTCCATAAAGGCATGTAAGCACAGTTTTGTACTGTGCAAGCAGGTAAAGTATGTGGGCAGAAAAAGAATGGAAGACGTGCCAGAAAACCAACACAAAAAAGTTGGTGTTTTTTCTTCTTTTTTAAAAAATATTTGTTTATTCATTTTTTTCAAGCAAACAAGTTCTTGTCTTGTTGAATTTCACAAAAATTTAAACTGAGCTTGCTTTTATGTACACGAAAATGTGCTGGGCAGGTGGTACTCCTGCACTCGTATCGTTCAGGAAAGTGGCCAATCAGGGGAATAAACATCAGATGTGAATGGCTATCCATCTCAGTTTGTGATCAGATATTCAGATACACATTAACATATTGCTTGAACATGGCTTCAGATCATTTGCTGATTGGATCAAAATTCTGCCAGTTGCTTGGACTGAGAAACTTCAGCCAATAGTAACACAAAATGCTGAAACCACAGAACACTGACCATCACACACCTCCAAAATGTAGACACTAATGTTAGCATTCAGTTTTAAATAGTATCTTCCCCATCTTCACATTATGGTCTGTCTCCTCCCAATTCTCTAGGTCCTTATTCTGATTCTTCCTAATGATACAGACATGTTTTGTAGCATCTATTTGTTATTATCTTCTAATACTAACATTAGTTTTAAATTTCATCAGAGCCATTGCCTTTTTTAGGACCATCATATTGATTCACATTGCAATGAGGTGAGTGCTTTTGAACATTGATTTATGTTTTATTCAATTAATTATTGTGCTACCTTCTTCCTGAGTGCTTCAAGCTGGCCTATGTTTTTTTTTAATAATCGTAGGCATACTGGCAAAGGAACTCTTTGGCATCAGAGTTTATGGAAGTGACTCTAGCCTTTCTTCATCCTCTGTCTTGTCTAGTCCATGAATACTGTCTATCTGAAGCTGAAGCCCACAGTAATGTAATTGCCTATCGATCAGATGACGTTGACTCATGGTCTGTGACATGGCCTGTTAGTGTTCCAGTGTTATAGCTATAGCTCAGTATGTCCTCGTGAATTAGAATTGCAGGGTTGGGTCATGTTTTTAGCTTTGTGACCCGAGTCTAGTGCTTATGAACGAGCAGTTACTGCCATGAGATGTAATGAAGCCATCACCTCTGGGTTGAGAGCAAAGCTGACAGTATCTCACGGACTTTAGCCTAAAATAAGAGATTTCATTCAGTCCTTTCTTGCCTATGTTTCAGCATGCTTCTTGGTGTAATGGGTGAAAATTGGTTCAGATTAGTGATGGGGAATCAATGCACAGTTTCATTCATTCTGCCATGCCATTTATGCTATTATTCAACCTTTACTTTATTCGGAGCAGTGGCGAACTAAAGCATCAAAGCGGGTCAGGGTTCAAAACAAGTGCACTGGGAAGAGTATTTTCTCTCACACACTTACTGCCCTCTGCAAATGCATAGACTACATTTGCTGAGCGATGAAAAAACCAATGAAGTCATGAAAGACCCCTAGTCCTGGACATCAAAGGTGTTTTGAATAAGAAAATTTCTGTTGTGATGGGAACCTTTTCTTGGAAACACAGCTTGAATAACATTTTACAGATCATAGTGCCACTTGACTCTGTTAATTCTTGTTCTCATTAAGAATCTAATTAACAAATGCTAGGCAGAACTATGCAGCATTGCCACGCAAACTTTTACCCTAAATTAGTGTGTATAAACTGGTACAAATTGTAAAACAGATGCAGTTTTGCTGAGGTACAATGAGGATGAGTGAGCAGGAAAGAAGTCGCCTTAGTTTCTTAGGGACACTAATCTAGGGAAAAGATTTGTTCTTCAGCAACATCGATTTCTTCTCTAACAAATATAGCTCAATCTGAAAATCGGAAGTTCTTCCTTTGACAGTGTATTGTACATTCAATATGCTCTAGCTAACTTATTACAAACTTCTTACAAAAGTTAGTTCACATGGCTGTTAGAGGCTAAACAAAATTAATAAATAAGATTAAACAATTTTTAAGAGTGCACATACACCTTCCCAGATAAAGGATACATAAGATGCACCCTTAATGGCATCACCCTAGAAGTTAGAAAAGGTACCGTTTTTCCAGAGAGTGTTCGTGTGTTATCTGAAGTATCTTGGTGCACCTTTCGTGACCGTACCCCATTACACGTATTTGATAATGTAAGCTCTTTGAGCTCCTTCCTTCCAATGGGATTTCTGTTTCCCATTGCTGTGTGAGCACTTGTCTGCTTTTCATCTTCATGTAATGTCTGAGCTCTGGCTCAGGCAGTGGGCTGGTGGTTGTCTAGTCAGACGACCTTTGCTACAGCAGCTGAGCTAAATGACGTGTGACCCTTCGAGCTGAGACATTTCACAGTGGAGACGCTGAACCCGCAGAGGGAGGACGAGCGTCATCACGACTCTGTGCTCAGTCAAGACTGCTTTTCTGGTCTTTCTTAATATTGTTACATATGATTCCGTTCATGCTTTCTTTCCTCTCTCTCGCTCTCTCTCTCTCTCTCTCTCTCTCTCTCTCTCTCTCTCTCTCTCTCTCTCTCTCTGTGTCTGTCTCTCTCGCGCTGTCTCTGTGTTGCTCTCATACACCCACTCTCTCTGCTCTGTGGCTATGAAAATAGGGTATAATTTAACTGCAGGCCATTTCATTGTTCCCTTTAAGCTTCTTAGCTGTAAAATATTCATATTTTGGGGGCAGGAAACAAAATTCGTGACAGCACAAAGAGGAGCACATGAAAGAGCAGCAGAGAACAGCAGCTGAGGAAAGGAACAGAAATAAAAAGATGTAACAGATGTGCCGGGTTAGGCTACTGACATCAAGCTTTTTTCCTATTTTTTCCCCTCTATGTCTTTCTGTAGTTCTCACATCAGTGTTTAGGTGTAAACCACATGAGAGGTCTCATATAAAGATACTTGGAAGGCCGTATTATGAAGTTATGCTGCTTAAAAACAATTTGGATTCACTAACACCTTGGCTGCAAAATGCACAGCCGTGATATCCTGTGAAATCTACAAAAATAATTAACAAGGAAATATCGGGGAAAGGGTAGTACGAATATAGACGTTGAGTGTAACACAGTACCACTGTTTAGATATAGCCCCAAATATTTGTATCTGTATTTGGATTTAAACTCAGGGGGCGTGGCCAGTATGTATTATTAGTACCTGCCTGCAACAGCCCCCTTGCCTCCTAATATTCTATGCCAATTTAGTCCATTTCTACCCACCTATCATGTGACCGATCCCGAGGCATGTGAAGCGAGCTGATCAGAGGCCAGCATAACATACTGAAAGGAAAGACGCCAGTGATTGGCTAGTCTCCCTGTGATTGAGTATGCTATCCCTCCTACTCAGAGAGTATGGGCAATTTTGCATCCTGTGGCATCATAAGGAATCAAACTCATGCTTTCCAGGTGATAGGGTGAACCCTTTTTTGTTGTTCCACTTGGGAGCCCCCTACCCAAACATAAAACCAGCCTACTTTAAATCCTGACCAGGCACTTACTAAGGATGAATGAATAAACATCGTGAATGCATCACTTTTAAATGCATCATTCACGTTAACTTTAATGGATATGGTCTTTTTATGTTCTTTGAGCTTCACGCTGGACCACTCACCTGCATGAAAGTCAAATCATCCTGCTCATATTACTTTTAATTGAGTCACATGGGGCCCCAGTGTCAATGCACACCTCTAGTCCCAACCAGAAGCTATATAAACCTTTGTGGCAAGCTTTATTTAAAAATGACTTCATTACATGTACAGTAGACATGCAATCAGTTGGTGCACATTAGAAAACTACTACAAACACCCAAGTATGCCTATAATTCTCCTATAAAGGTGTTTAATAAAATATTTTTGCACAATATTGATATGTTTTCCTGTTGTTTCTTGTCACTTGGCTCTGGTTTGTGTTGCTGGAACAGAGAAACTTCTGAAACTTATTTTCCTGTTTCCTGTATCATAATGTTTTTATGGATGGAAGAAAGAACTGAGGTTTGGGATGTGTGTGTCGTCCCACTTGATCCCTGGTGTCTGGAGACCTCTGAGTGAAGCCTTCCTGTAGGGAGGAAATTGCCTGTGATAAGTGGAGGAAGCAGTGCACGGCAACCTGCGAATAATCGGAAATGCAAGCGGTTATAAGCATGTCAGCATCTTCTGCTGTAACTGTCCTGTCTGAGCTACAGACAATGTTTTAAAGTTACCCTTTCTTGAAGGAAAACAAGTAAACCCAAATATGGACGGTGTTCCTCTTCTGATTTGGGAGGGGGGGGAAGAGCAGCTTGGAATGGAAACCCTTCACTGAAGTATGTCTTTTTATCTTGATTTATTCTCTCATGATTTATTGAAAAATCCCACAAAATTAAGGGAACAGGCCATCTCAGTCATGAAGAAAGCCAAATACAATAGCATCATGAATTCTAATGAGATTATTAATGCAATTGAGTCTCTGCTGCTCTTTTAAACTGCTGGCATTCATGGCAGGGATTTGTTGAACCCAGTCACAACACTTTCTGATGTAATTTCTTGATGCTGCTCCTAGAATACCTTAATGAGAGATCAGAGTGTAAAATATGAAAAAAAACAAGGAACAAACAAATGTGAAAACATTATATTGTAATCACAATTTATATCTTCTTGTATACCTTATTGTTACCCTGTGAGAAAGCATTCCAAGTGGAACAGATTTGTGCTATGCATACCTGCCTTTTCGTAGCCAGTGTCCCCAACTGTATGCTATTTTGTAAATCAATATGAATCAGAGGTGGGAACAAGTCATTGTTTTGCAATTCACAAGGAAGTCCCGAGTCAAGTCCCAAGAGGACAATATTAACTCCAAGTGAAGTTACACGTCCTTAAGTTTAGGTTTTGATTCCAAATTTTAGGCCAGAGCAATAATTAGTTTAGGAAATTTTCACAAATCAGGCAAGCTGTTAAATTGTTGTTCATCATTTTCTAGACAAACTTGATATCTCAGTGTAAAAAAAAAAAACCCAATATATCAGTTTCCATTCAGATGAGATTAAGTATAGACTATAGCTGTCTTTCTCATTTTAATTTGTCTTTGCCTTGGGATTTGCTTTGTGCAATCTCAAATGCTTAACAAAATTTCAAGTTGTTGCCTTTAAATCTGATATTCTTGAACCAGGGGTTTTGCATGTCTCAACCCATTTGTTGTTGCAAACAACATTATCTTTGTATGTATAGGGTTTGCATCTTTGGGAGCACTGCTACCTCAGAGTATCTCTGTTGTTGGGGGAATGAGCAGTCTTTCAACTTTGTTGCTGTCTAGTGAAAGTTTACTGTAGCTACGCTGTCTGACTGGTTGAACATTGCCCTTAGAAATGAACCTCAGAGACGAGTTACTGAATGTGAATTGCTTGTTGGGCAAAAGACTAGCTGGTTCTTTGCACATGCTTAAATGCAGAATTTTTAAACTTTGCTTTTGAAAATGTATCCATTCTTTCCAAGTCAAAGAGCTCAAGTCCAAGTGAAATCACATCACTGATGTCAAAGGCAAAGTCGAGTCCGGAGTCTTGATTGTCAAGTTGAGTTGAAAGTCACCGAATTTGCGATTCAAGTCCAAGTCATGTTATTTGAGTCCACAAAACTGCTATGAATGTTATCCCAGTAAAACGGAATGCTAGATCCTTTCACCATAAATATTTTTAGCAAAATACTTTTAGCAAAAATCAAAAGTGCGATAAATAGCCTACATTGTGTGTCCACATTATGATTATTTTTGGACTAAAACTAAAGTGTTTGTATTTAAAGGCTATTGAAAAAAAACCATCTTGGGCACTTCTGTTCAACTTCTAAGTTTTAAACATCTAAAAAAATTTTATAGCATGAATGCCAAGCCCAGAAAATTGCTTGCGTAGTCCATTTCTGAGTGACTTTCACGACTCTGATTGTGGATTGTGTACCAGCTCCATCTACATGTATCAACCTGCCAAGTTATAAAATAATCACAGGAGGCTAGGTTGCTCTGATTCAAGGAGACTGTTCAATCAAATGCATAATTTTGTTAAATGATTTGATTTAATAAATGCTATGAAGGACAGAGCTCATCGTCCCCCACCCCCATCTTCAAACACATTTTCAGGAAGTGTTTGGTTCCTTAAGCCACAGCCAGTGTTTCATAATGGATTGTGAGTCACATGTCCCATTCTGCCTTGCTGGGACTGATCTGAGGACTAAATTGCATTATGTCTATTTGAGGAGACGTTTTGGCGCTCTTCTTGCTGACTGCTGCTTCTGCTGTATGAATCATAGTGTAGAGTAGGGCGTGTTTGCTGCCTTTCACTGTAGCCCTGCATATAAACCCTCAGCACAATTTATATACTAATTGGTGAAGCGAGTGCGTGGGTGGCCTGGGTAGAAAGCAGCCAGAGGAAAAGTGTTGGAGAAATGCTGTTCATCTTCGACGCAGCCTCACATAAACCCACCACTGTGATAAACAACTTCCGACTGCTTCTGCCACCGAGCTTAGCAGTTAATACATCTTAGCCGCAGCAGGTGTCTGACTGTAGATCCATGCCTTGGTGCTGGTGGTGTCCCCTTTCACAAATATGTTTGTTAAACATGGCTGGTTATTGATTAATCGACAAATTCAAGGGTTTAGTCAACTGTGTTTGGTGTTTTAACCCTGTTTTATGTTTAACGGGCTCAGCCACTTTTCATGGGAAGACATATCCAAAACCACAGAACACAAATTTATACTAGTGTATACCACGTTTCAGTTGATTTATTCATGGTCATGTGATTTAATCCATGTTTTAGATGTATAATTTTTGAAGCATGCTTCTTTGTCTCATGTTGTACTTTGGAATTTAGGGCTCGTGAAAATGTGTATATTGTATCTGAAATTTCTTTTTCTAACCTAAAAACCTATCAGAAATTTCTTAACCTTTTCTCTGTTTTAGTTCCTCAATTCAGACTCATTCAGCACAGAATTACCTCTTCACTTCTGCGAGCTATTATTATGAATATAAACAGCATGATGGCACTTTGGCTTAATCATCTGGAATGGTTAAAATGTCAGCAGTCTGTGGAACTGCACTAAGCTTCAATACAACCAGTTCTGATTTCAAGGTTTGTTGCTTCCCAATAGCACCGTGCCTGCTGAAATAAAAGCTCTGTATATTTTTTCTTTTTCATTTTTTGTAGCTGGGAACGAATCCAAGTGTCCTTAAATACCTATTAAAGCTCCTCAAACATGCAATTTATCCAACCTGTGGAACAATGGAGGAATTTTCGAGGTAGATCTTGTAGTACAGTACTGTTGAATTCTTATTTCTAATTGGTCAGAAGATGTAACAGCATGGCTCTGACAGTAGTGCCAGCTGTAATTAAAACTTAAAACAGGTTTGTATTAATGTACTCCTTCTATTACATTGGTATCTTTAATATATTTAGCATCTTTGGAAGGAGTCTCCAGTTTCAGCTCATTGTAACAGTCAGAGGTAAACCAAGTATAGCCAAGTTTTCTGAACAAGAAAGTCTTCAGAATGAATGGTTTCACAGATTCCCAGTAACAGGACAAGTTGAATTTATTTTAATTGTTTTCTTTTTTCCCATTTATCAAGATGAGAGAGAGAACAAAAAGCCTGTGAGGAAATGATCGCTGCTGTAGAATAAATGATCACCAGAACTAACTTGCTTCATGGACTTTCCACAACAATGAATGTAACTAGAAGTGGATAAAAAGTATGTTTGATTCTTTAATATATTTTTGATTTGGCACTTTGCTGTGGTTTAATAAAACCCTTCAGGATGTAGTATTATTAGAAAGTAATCAATTTTGGGGTAATAAAGCATTATACCACCTTGTTGTGGATTTATTTTCATGCATCATTTAACAGTTTCATGTAATATATTTTCATTATTTTATATGTAACAGCATGCTCCATGTTACATTACATTACTGTCATTTGGCAGACACCCTTATCCAGAGTGACTTACATTTTTATCTCACTTATACAACTGAGCATTTTGAGGTTAAGGGCCTTGCTCAAGGGCCCAGCAGTGGAAGCTTGGTGGTGCTTGGATTTGAACTCCCAACCTTCCAATCAGTAGTCCAATGTCTTAGCCCCCAAAGCTACTCCCTGCCCCTATGTTGTTTTGTTATTTAACATGTGCTGAATAAGAGAACAGAAGGTGAGAGAGAGCTGTATTTTTAACATTTCAGTAATACATAGTTATATATCACTGACAGGGGTACTAACATGGCTTTAAGAACAGTAAAATGCATTATTTATTAGCACTACTCTCGTAAAAGCGTCAACATTAAAATATATAGTTAGTGTCAGCCTGAAGTCAACTTGGGGCACTGACAAATTGGTTAAAGTGGGCTACCTGCTTTTTAACATTTAACACTATGGTTTACCCTATTCAGATGGTAGATTGGTTAGATTGGAAAAAGGACAAGTAATCAAAACATACAACAACAAAACTCGAGAAGAGATTATATACACTGCATTTTAGATAAACCCCAGTCCATTTAGCAGTCTGTAGTCCTAGCTTCAGTGAAATGTAATGAAATGTTGTGTAAACTGAAATTCAATAACTGAATTCCCAATTGTTGTGTTTTTTGGGAATTGGGTGCTTCATGCTTTCTTAATATTTTCGAGAGTTGCATGTTGATCACTAAGTTGAACACTTTAGGTTGAACACTTCATCAGTCACACAGTGTCAGAGACAATACTTGGGCATTAAATCTGCCATCACTGAATAGTCACTGCACCTTCAAACTTAATCTATATATGCATGATGTGTATACCGTATGTTGTACATATGTACATCCTGCCACAACCTCATATACATACAGTAACTAGTTATCCATTGCATATTATTACATATTTATTCCAACATCTTTGCACTGTGCACCGTTGTGTGTGTGTGTA
>JAQLOM010000038.1:7175927-7187284 GCA_030068315.1 Chrysichthys thysi | reverse complement strand
CCCCCCCCCCCCCCCCGGGCATTCATACAAGCATATGGAATTTTACTCGAATACAAATACAAATACTTTCCCCCACTCAACAAATACAAATACAGATACAAATGCCGGCTGCGTCTTACACCCCTAGTATGCATGTATATATGTATGTATTTATTTATTTAACCACTGGTTGCTTGGTTGCTTTAAGTGCAATTTAACTGTAGGGGAAGACACCAATATAGCTTTTACTGGTCATGGACTCAAATGCAAAGACATCGGAATATGTATGACTTTGCATGTGGGAAATAAAATACAGTGGAACCTTGGATTGCGAGTAACTTGGTCTGCGAGCGTTTTGCAAGACGAGCAAGAAATTTTAATATATTTTGACTTGATGAACGAACAAGTAGTATGCATACACTTCGTTTGCCGGGTCTCACGTCATCACTGCTTCTCTCTCTCTCACTGTGGGATTGTAGCTCACCCGTATAGGCCACATCTGCGCTAGCATAGAATAAGACCTATTCCTCACTTCAAAGGAGACCAGGGAGATGTGTAAAATGTGGGAAAGAGTGCAAAACTTTGTAGAAAAGCACCACCCAAATAAGGTTGTAGCAGTGCAAGCGATGAATCTGTTTAATGACAATGCAATGTCACATTTCTGCAAAATCCTCAAAAGGAGGCAAAAGCAGCCATCATTGGATAGCTTCCTTGTTAAAGTCACACAAAAAGAAAAAGATCCCAGTGAGTCGACAGACTGCAGTGATTCCATGAATTACAGTGAAAGTCATCCTCTCCCTCACACTAGCCATGATTCTTTTTAAAGGTAAAGTGCAGGTTATTTTGTTTTTGTCAGGTGTGGTGGGGTTGAGGTGGACACATGTCATGACAAAGGTCAACTGAGGTGCAGACAGGATATCAGAGACTGGCATAAACACGAGAATAACAAGAAACAGAAACTTGGTCAAAACCGGAGAAGGCAAACACAGGAATAGTAAGGCTTGGCAAGAGTGCGGAAAATGGCAACTAATATTTTGCGGCTTTGGCGCGCGTGCGTGAGGCTTTTTATAGTTCTCGCAATCAGTCCCAATCCGATACACCTGTCGCCACCCATGTGACACGCCAGTGGCCGTGAGGAATGTATTACCCGGAAGTAGTCTTTAAAGTAAGTAATTTTCAGAACAGGTGTGCTGCACACGCATTCCACACAGGCAGATTCATGACAGTTTTAAGTATTTTTACTTTATATTTAGTATTAATCATTTTTATGTAAATATTTGTGGAATGAATTATCTGAGTTTCCATTATTTCTTATGGGGAAATCCGCTTTGATATACGAGTGATTTGGATTGCAAGCACGTCTCCAGAACAAATTATGCTCGCAATCCACTGTATTCCGACACACACTTGAAAGCAACTTAAAACAAGCGCTTTATGTTTAAAAACCAGATTACAAGCTACATTTGAATTTTTTTTTTTTCAGGTTTGATTGCACTTTTTTCAGTTTATCTCTATTTCTTTTTGAGAGCAGCTTAAGCCACATATCCTGCTTATCATACCAGAAACCATTTCATGTCTCCTGAATAACAGACCTAATTAATACTGGCAGTCGTTCAATTATAAATGCACATGACCTGTTTATCATTCCAGGTTAAATGAAGGTTAATTTAGAGCAGCTTCTCAATCCTCATGTTCCATGCTGTTTCCTTGCAGTAATACAATTTGGCTCAGACATATACTTGAAATCAGCCTCATCATGTTTACCAAGTTTGCAAAGTCTAAACGTTTTCCCCAAGTTATTTTTATTAAGCAAAATACATTTTTCCCTGCTATAGCAATGAGAGACGAGACTGCCATGTCAGTCATGCTAAAAAAATTTCAGTAGTTTAATATGCTTATATCCCCTCTCTCTTTTCCCATCAGGCTTCTTGGCCTCAATACCATTTACTTGTGGCATAAACTAATAATTAAATAAATAATATTGTGTTTGTTTATTTCTTCTTTTTTTTGTTCCTGATGGAAATGTCACAGAAATGTTAATGAAATGTTAATTAAACATCATAAAGTAAGGAAACGCATGTCTTCAGCATTGTGCTGAGAGGTCACTCCCCCCTGGGCTCCTGCTCGCCGTCCACAGGGGGTACACATTCAGCGGACGGAGCAGGTAGGAAGCAGTGGTGCCCTAATTAAAGAGAATGTCACTCCGTCCCACTGAGAAATGCATCAAGCTCCCACATGGGCCTGCTGCGAGTTTGCCCCGCCGCATGCTCTCCTGCAGAGACGACACCACAGGGCCTGAAAATACCTTTTCATGTCTCTGTGTGTATGTGTTTGAGTGCCACATGTCCAGGCCTTTCTGGTGGCTCTGCCAAACCCAAAGAAGTTAATGTTGGCCAACAAACACAGCCTTCTGTTTCTTTTGCTGGCAGCCTGTTAGGCACCTGATTGAGAGATTCATATGGACTGTCTTAATTTTTTCCCCCCCATAATGCACTCTTTCAGAGACAGACAAGAGGACTTTTAAAGTTAACTTATTACCGTCCTGTAATGGCAGACTTGCTAACCATTTTATAAATTGGCATGCACTAGTATGAATCATCATTCTAAAATGATTACAAGAGGGCAGTCTTATTGATATTGATTGATATATGATTGACATGCTTGACTGATGGGCAGGGGGTATCTCAGGGGGTTAAGACGTTGGACTACTGGGAGTTCACATCCAGGCACCACCAAGATGCCACTGCTGGGCCCTTGAGCAAGGCCCTTAACCACAAATGCTCAGTTGTCTAAATGAGATAAAAACATAAGTCGCTCTGGATAAGGGCGACTGCCAAATGACGGTAATGTAACGTAGTGACAGCTGCATAACTGTCTCTCTGATATTAATGGACATCCCAGGAAGCCCTGCCTCTTACCCCAATTTCACATTGATAATTTTGGGTTGGTGACGTTGTCACACTTTGATTTTCCACTTGAAATCATCTTAGGTCATATAATCTATCAGCCACAGATACATAAGTACTCGTGCTGCTGTTTTGTGTCAATGTGTGCATCACACGTAACATGAAAAAGAGAAAGAAAACAGAGTTGTCTGAGGAAGTTTGAAAGAAGGCCATAACCAAGCATGGTCTACATAATAGCTACAAGACCATCCTAAAAGAGCCTGATGTTCCTGTGACCACTGTTGCCGACATTATTAATGCCCGTGAGACTGCAGCCTGGATGTGGCGTCATGAGATAAAGTGAGTCAAGATTGAAGAGAAGGGTTGTTTGAATGGTGAGGAAAGAGCCAGGAAACCTTCAAGACAGATCCAAGCTGACCTTCAAGCTGCAATGATTTCAAGTCGAAACTATTTGTTGCTGGCTGAATGAAAATAAGCTGTGTATTAGAAGACCCAGAGAACTTTTTACAGAGAAATGCACAAAAAACAGCCAGACTGGAGTTCACCACACTGCAGGTTGAAACCTCTTTCTGGCAGAATGTCCTTTGGAGATATTCTGAGAGAAAAGTGAGGGTTTTTTTGTTTTTTTTGTTTAAAAAACAACAACTACTATGTTGAGGCCAACATAGAAAATGCCTATTCAGAAACGGTGAGGCTCACTAATGTTTCCATGTTCAGATGCTCAGACTCTCTGAATTCACAGAGAAAAAGTAACATGTTACGTTTTACACTTTACTTTGTGCTTACTTCCTGTCAGTCAGTAACCTCTGTGGAGTTAGGGGGTCTGGGCACAGTACAGCCCAGTTCCCTGCTTTTTAAAGATAAATTTGAATTTTGTAGAATTCATTTCTTAACTGAAGCAATACTGAACAAGGCTGTTTAAACCCTGAACAGTTCTAAATGATACAAAACAGATGGTTAATCTTTCTCTTTTGAAGAGTAATGCAGTGGGATCATGTGTTTTGCTTGGCTCTACTCCTCACCCGGTTGTCTCTGGCACATCAGAGGCTCGCCACAACTGAGTCGTGTGCTCCTCAAACACCTCTGCCGTCTTTGTGGCTGCTCGAGTGCTTCTGGCATCCACAGCCACACTCCTCCTGCTGCTGCATATTTTTATGCCTTTGTGAATTTTTGACCAGGAGGGATACATGAAGAGGATGTGAAGCAATCTGCTGTGCTGGATCAGTGCCAGAGCCAAGATGGCTTCACATGATGCCTGGCTCATGGCTGATCGGGTTTGGAAGTCTGTGCCAGTGCATGCCAGGCATGTTCTATGAAAACCAAGGTTCTGTTTAGAAACAGTACTAGATGGGATGGTAATAAAGAAACTTTTTTTTTTTTAAGACTGCAAACCAGAGCCAGACTACATTTACAGTGTTTTCATGATCCCTGGAAGATAACTTCCCATTTTGATATGTGTCCAATTATGCTTAAGGATACTTTTACGATAACCCTGACTGCCTTTAATGTGACTTATGCCTTAGACCAGTGGTCAACCACTGTGTTCCTGGAGTCCTAAAAACTTCAACTCCAACCATAATTGTGCTCACCTGACCATCTAATCATTACCTTAAGAAGTTCTTGATCAGCAAAAAGAGGGACTTTAGATTTTGCTTGAAGATGAATCCTGAAGGAAGGTAGAGCTCCAGGAATAAGGTTGCTGACCCATGTCTTAGATTATCATTATGATTACTGGATTATTATGATTACTCAATCATTGCCTTATGAAGTTCTTGATCAGCTAAAAGAGGTGTGTTCGATTTTGGTTGAAGATGAATCCTGCAGAAAGGTAGATCTCCAGGAACAAAGTTGCTGACCCATGTCTTGGATTATCATTACAGTTGCTGGATTTGCCCGAATAAACACATTGTTCATGACACACTCCTGTCCTGCTTCATCAACCTGCATTTTACATTTAAAAACACCAAACAGGACATGTTTGGATTTGAGGATTAAGAAAAGGCTTTTGAGTGAAGCTCAAGCAACTGATTCAGAAGATGCCAAGTGTAAACTTTTTAATTTAACACTTTCTTGGCCATGGTATGACTCCATATGTGCTATTTCATAGTCTTAATGTTTAAAATGTTAGAAAAGAATAATTATGAATATTGTGAAATATGGACTCCTTCTATAAGTGGAACCTGAACTAAACTAAAACTATCATTCGTCACATACTAAACCAATAAGTTCGAATTTTGAGGAATGGGAAGTTTTCTTCCAGGGATCAAGGAAACACGGTGAAACAAAACTCAGAAATCCACATTAACATGGACACGTTCACCCAAAACAAAGAAGCACAAGGGCTTAAATAGACAAACTAATCAGTAATGAAACAGGTAACAGGTGGTAGAATAGGGATCCTCACTAATCACAAGACACGTGACAGTGTAGCAAAGAGGCACACAGAGGCCGAAAGCAATTTATTAACACCATTAACATACAGAGAGGCTTTGGTAAAAGTAATTTCTAGAAAAGTTTGTTCGTTCGTCTTCTGCCGCTTAATCCTGGTCAGGGTCGCGGGGGGAAGCTGTCGCCAATCCCAGCTGACATCGGGCGAGAGGTGGGACACACCCTGGGCGGGTTGCCAATCCACCGCAGGGGGACACAGAGACAGACAACCATTCACATTCACACCTACGGGCAATTTAAAGTCACCAATTAGCCTAATCCCCTCTGTGCATGTCTTTGGACCGTGGGAGGAAACCGGAGTACCCAGAGGAAACCCACACGAACACGGGGAGAACATGCAAACTCCGCACAGAAAGGCACCTGTGCCGAACCCAGGACCTTCTCGCTGTAAGGCAACAGTGCTAACCACTCAGCCACCGTGCTGCCCCTTCTAGAAAAAGTGCCGAGTAAAAATACATTTCAATTCAGAAAATTTGGTCAAAAATGTGTAAAATTGGATAACTACACATGCTTTAATTCAACATAAACCTATGCGCGTTTTCAAAACAATTTAAAATATACAGTATATTGAATGCAGTGTGTCTACTCTTGAATGTTTGGTTGCATTATTTCCATTGTAGGAAGATCTGAGTAGTTAACTACCTGATGATGACTCCGCAGGTTAGAAATAGGACCTTCAAAGCACAGAAAAAAAACCGTGTAATCTTGACTGATGGACAGAAAGGGTTGCTTTCTCTTTAAATTAAACGACCCATGTCTTTTTCTAGTGACTCATTGATTTCAAGGAAATTGAGGGAATTGGAGGGTGCTGTGAGTTTAATTTAAAAAAAAAAAAAATCTCCTTTCCAATTTTCTCTCTCTCATTTTTTTTATTTAAATTGCATTGTTGTCCTTAAGAATTCCTATTTCAGTTAGCTGCTATATTGTATTGATCCTGTGCTTTTGTCCTAAGCTTTTATGTCTTTAATCTTTATATTTCTTGCTTTTGGTAACAGTCGTACGCATGTCTTGCTGCCTTGGAATCATCACGGCCATAACGGAGAATGACATCCAGTATATTGCACTGTTTTATTTTCACTCATGTAATGCATTTCTCTTGTAGAACTTTGGTTGTGTTTGTACTCACTTTGGTGTAGTTTGGGGTTGAGATCACTGAGAGCACAGGTTCCGTTCTATTACTGCCTCACTCAGTTTATGTTAAAATGCTTATTGCATTCTTGAATGCCTTTATGCATTGTGACATTTTATGCCATCGTACCAAAAATATCCTTTGGACAAATGGAAAAATGGAAAGCAAGCTCCGTGCCTTTTTCTTTTCGGATTATTGTAGATGGTTCAGTCGGTCTGCATTGAACTGTTGCAGCGGGACGCAATCAGATGTTTTTAGCGTTTGCTTGTGTAGGCGTTGTAATCAGCCACGCAGATGATAGATTTTTCCTCCTGTAATAAGCCTCCTCTCTTGTGAAATTACAGTCTTGGTGTTATTATTCGACCTGTGCTTATATAAACATTATGTTTTATTTTTTTTTGGCCCAGAATGCTCATTTACCTTCTAGTAATTTATTTTTTATTTATTATGTTTACTTTTTCTTCCATATTTTGTTTTTGTTTGTTTGAGAACGAGAAACCATCTCCTTCTGGAGTGAATAGCATGAGATTCAGCCAGTGATTTGCACGTTCTCCCTTACCCCCGGTACCTTGTGAAACTTCACGGCATTATCAGGTCTTTATATTGCAGTGGGGCGGCACGGTGGCTGAGTGGTTAGCACTGTCGCCTCACAGCAAGAAGGTCCTGGGTTCGAGCCCCGGGTTCGGCGCGGGTGCCTTTCTGTGTGGAGTTTGCATGTTCTCTCCGTGTTCGCGTGGGTTTCCTCCGGGTACTCCGGTTTCCACCCATAGTCCAAAAAGATGCACAGAGTGGATTAGGCTAATTAGCTACTCTGGATTGGCCGTAGGTGTGAATGTGAGTGTGAATGGTTGTCTGTCTCTGTGTGTTGCCCTGCGGTGGATTGGTCACCCGCCCAGGGCGTATCCCGCCTCTCACCTGTTGTCAGCTGGGATTGGCGCCAGCTTCCCCCTGCGACCCCTTACCAGGATTAAGCGGCAGAAGATGAATGAATGAATGAATGAATGAATATTGCAGTGGACTTGTGTGGTTCATTTGTACCTTAGTCCTTTTTTTTTTAGCCCATCAGTCATGCTGGCAGCTCCAAGTAGCGTGGCATGTAGCGTAGCACTGCATAACGTGCTTCTTTCAAACTGATGGCAGCCCTTCATTCAGTATACATCACCATGCTGTGGCAACGCAAAACGGAACCCTAACACAAGCTGTCTGTTTGTAGTGAAAGTGTGCCTTTCATTTTCTAAACGCAGCTGTTCTCTGTCTTCCTGATTACGTTCTGTTGGATCGTTTCACGCTTTTATGCATTTATAGTGCTGGTAAAAATCTACTACATGTAAGATTTTGAACATGGATATGTATTAGAAAGCAGATTGCTTCACATTGAGTGGTGTTTGTGAACCATTTCAAATGTTCTACATGATCCTACCACCCCCATGTTTCACAGGTGGGATAAGGTTCTTATACCGGAATGCAGGTTTTTCCTTTTGCTATTATTGCCTGTTGTTCAGACCTGGTTTATCTTATTTGATAATGGATTGTGTGTGGCACTGTGCTATCTCTTTCCCAGTGTGAACTATGGAGAAGAGTAAGTTAGATTAAATGGCAGCGTGTAAGCCAAACAGAGTTGCTCAGTGTTCAGCAAAAACACACTTCGTTGCTACATACACACCCAAATACAGTGAAGTGGGCCAACTAATCTTTACGGAAAACCCAGAGCAATTATTCAGTGCAAAATCAAGTGGATAAAAATCCAATTGGGGTTTGGCCTAAATTCAAGGCAAGCAAGAGCTCAAAATCAAGCCATAAGGAAACTTCACGGTGAACAGATAAATAACAACAATTGTGAAACAATCAGTTGTTGATATTGGAAAAGAACTTTGGCGGCGGGGTGGGGGCGGGGGGGTGTACCTATTAAACAGTTAAACAATATTATTTTTCTGAACCAAAGCTATCATATATCTATCTGGCTATATAAAGCTGAATAAATAAGTAAATAAGGAAGAGCGCTTTTCAGGTTTACAAATATGTTGCACAATACCCCTAGCCAATACCATGAAAAAAAAAAAAGCTTTTGAAAAGCATCCGTTTGAGCAGTCATGGAATATGTATTTACTGAGTCTTTCATGACAAACTCTTTGCGAATGGCTCCCTGTGTTTTATGACCCAGTTTTGAACTTTGTGTCATAATAAACACAGATGGAGCATTGACCTTTAACTAGATTAAAGCTATTGCATTCAGACTTGGTGCATACAGTACAATACAATAATAAATTGCCGTAATAGTTGTACTATGAAATCTATTATTAATGACTAGTCTTAGTAAAATTGCAAGGCATCATTCCTAGTCCCTTAAAATGTGACCTGTCTACGTGTGACCCAAGCATTTGGCCTTATTTGTGTCACCGCGCCATTAAGATGCTCTCAGCCGAAACACAGCGTGCTTACGCTTATCTCATTTTCGACAGATTATGCTCCCGAGCCTTTCCAAGCCCTCCAAGCAGTTATCACCTGTGTCCCTGCCTCGCGCCATCTGAGCCCTAACCCATAAAAGCCGGAAATCATTTGTGTTAGTGTGTATAAAGTGTGCCCTCCGTTCCGCAGCCCCTCTAGAGAGGGATGCGAGCGTGATCATCTTCATTAGCCGACGCTCCTATGGGAAAAGCTCCAAAATGAAATGTGTGTCGCCTACATTGGCTCGAGGAGCAGGTCTGCACCCACAACGAAAGCGGCCGTTTGGATCCCAAAGAAAATGAGTCATTTTTCAAGGTCAGAAAGTTTGATCAAGTAGAATGCAAACTGTTGGAAAGGATCTGGAACAATGTGTGAAGTGTAAGCGTGCTCCAAGTGTAATGTTCATGTATTTTTTTTTTTTTTTCCAACCAGATTAAACTATATCAGTCAGTATAAACAGACATCAGACTTCTGAGCTCCTTAGTATTAGTGACCAACTTTATCAATTGAAAATTTGGGATTTTTTTCCTTTTTCTAAATTTCTGAACGTCTGCGCATAGAGATGTCTTTTCTGGTGCTACAATATATCTCGCCACTCTTTGTACATATTTAGGCATGAGACTTGTGGACCACGCTGCGAAAGGCATTAGTGGTTAGACATTAGTTAAGATAGAGAGCACGTGTCCAGTGAAATGCGTAGCGGTCTTGGCACGCACTACAAACGTTAAGCCAACGCGGGAAAGTGTATTGCCGAGCGCGCTCTTCGGCTGAGTGATGGATCTGTGTGCCGAAGATGAATCCCTTACATTAGCACTCTTTGCTGAAGTGCGGAGTATTTATCACACAGCAGATATATCTCAGGCCAGATACATCACAACGCCATCCTTATATCACACTGCGAGGCGTCTCTGCAAGTGTGTGAGGATGTGTGAGAGAGAAGGAAAGTGAGGGGAGTGAGAGCTTGCATAGATTAAGAGCAAAGTAGATGGAGGGTATAAGGAAAACATGCAAGGGAAGAAAGAATGAGAGTTGACCTTTTGCTCTTCTGTTCGCTCTCTTTTTCGTTCCTGATTAATTACCTCATATCGAGCTTGATCGGCGTATAAAGGATCGGCCATAATGTTTAATCCCATAGGATGGCTGTTAAATCAGGCAATGGTTAACAACTTTCTTCTTCTTCTTCTTCTTCTTCTTCTTCTTCTTCTTCTTCTTCTTCTTCTTCTTCTTCTTCTTCTTCTTCTTCTTCTGCGTGTTTTGCTTTCTGTGCAGGCTAGAGTAAATAATGTTCTAAGTTTCCTGAATAATCTCAGTTACTGGCCCCGGTGCGAATGAGATTAAAATAGCTCATTGTTTAATTCATTTCTTTCTTTAGTCACATTTTTAATTTCTTTATTTGTTCATCTATTGTTTATTTCTTTCTTTCATTTCTTTGCATTTGTTTTTTTGTTTGTTCATTTCATTCTTTATTTTAAAAAAATATTATTAATTTATTTACTTTTTATCCGTTTATTTATTCAAATCTACTGACCAATTTCAGGTATTGTCCCCGATGTGAAAGGTTTATAATAATAATAATAATAATAATAATAATAATAATAATAATAATTTAATTTATTTGACTTTGTTTTTATTCAGTTACTTGTTTTTCTTTTCTTTGTTCATTGGTTTAATTGTTCACTTATTTATTTGTTTAAATGTTTTTCGACTAATGTCAGTTATTGGCCCCAGTGCAGCAGAGATTAAAGCTTCAGCTCCATCTCTCTCCTCTGCCTGATGATGATTATATACACTGTAGTTGCTCAGGCAGTGCATGATGAATGGACATATATATACAACACGGTGTCAAGAGAGGCCTGTTAATCTGTCGATCTCACAAGTGCTTTGCCTTCTGTCATCATACACACACTAACACACATACACACTCACATGTATGCATTCTCTGTGCACTTGCCCACTTTGTTTCACTCTTTTTCTATTTGCACTCTGTTTTCAGGTTTGTCTTTTATATATATATATACATTTTTTTTTTCCTTCTTTTTTCTTTACAGTTGCCGTGGTTAAGCAGTGAGCAGTGATGTGTTTTGTCTGAAGAGTTTATGCTAAACTTGCTAAACAGTGTGTGGGCTTTATTTGCATTCAGACATTACCTATAGACTAGTGCCATCACAGTAACATATTGCTAGTTTTTGGGCTTTTTCTCTTGTGTTCACTTGCTCTACTTTTGTCCAAAACTGTGCTAACATTCTAACCTCTCGGGACCATGTCTTCTCACAGACACAAGGACGAAACCCTATTTTTCTTACTTAAGGCAAGGCCTTAAAAGCCCTGTCCCATTTCTTCCAACCTGGTTTAGTGATGACTTAAGGTCACCCCAGTTTCAAAATACATAGGCTACTTCACCTAACTGCTAAATAAATATACCTGGGTGAATTCTGTCAGCCAAAGGCTAT
>JAQLOM010000038.1:7111755-7126386 GCA_030068315.1 Chrysichthys thysi | reverse complement strand
AATAATAATAATAATAATAATAATAAAAATAAAACTTAAGAAGAACAATAGTGTGCTTTGCATAGCAAGCACACTAAAAATCAATTTTTCTTTTAAAAATTAGTGGGTGCGGCGTATATACCGGTGCGCTTTATAGCCTAGAAAATACAGTACTCTCTAGAAATACTGTAGACCACCAATTTGGAGGAAATCATCACAAAAATTGTTCTTAAAAAAAGTGCTATTTTATAAGCTGGGTAATAATAAGGGTGGAAGCTGTAGTCTTCTATTAAACCAAATTTGCAGTGTTGCATGTGTAATTCAGTTAGACTGTTCATTCAGCAAAATACTGATGATGTACTAGAACCCTGTTAAATATTATGTTTGTGAATTGTAGCAAAGAATAAAAAATGAGATCTGATCCTTCAGGCCATATTTTCTTTCCCCAATTTTTTTTGTACTTTTTTTGTTCAAAGTCATGAACTTTCCCAGTATAAATATTAATGTAACTTTTGAATTTAGGTCATTGAATATGGCCCATAGATTATAAAATGGTGATGTAGGAGGTGTGTAGTGCTATACATTCCCAGGAGAGTGTCATTTGATATGCAGCCACAGTAAACGCCACTAATAATACACCACTTTGCCCTGTACATATCAAATAAGCCATATGGTTTTTGGTTTCCAAATTTGCTCAGCACTCCACTATTGTTACCAAGTGAAAATATATTGACTATAACTGAATTTTTATAATCTTATGAGATTTTTAAGCCTTTATCTAGACTTTTTTTCTCCCATCTTAGAATTTCAAGCTTGAAATTCTCCTGTTACGTTAACATGTCATTTTGCTTCATTCTAGAAATAAATACCTGATATGAGGAAACTATCTCCCAGTAGAACAAGACAATCAAGTAAACAGATATAGGATTACAGATATTTTTTTTCTCCCAGGGCAACCTTAGGAGAACTTCCAATTTTATGGGAGATGTTATTCAGTGGAAATTCAACCAAGGAACAGATAGTTGTGGATTAAATCTAATACCTGAACTGTGCTATACCTCAGTGTCCAGTGAAAAAGCACTTTTTGTTTCTGCACTTTCAGCTACCAGCCTTTGGAGTCAGTGTTGTCTTTCAGTTACTGTAGCATATTGTGCTTTAATGCATGCTATATTTGGTAGTGTTTGAGCAGTCAAATATGATTTGAGGCAAAATATCTATGGAAGTTTTAACAAAAATAATTCTTTACAGCATCACAGTTACCATGACCCTCGTCATTATACACACTGTGTGCTATACCATTGTACGTTCATAAAAAACTGTAGACCTTGCAAGGGTTTAACATAGCAAATGCATGTAATGTATGCCCAATTATTGTAGGAATATGTCATCTAAGAATATATTGCTCTTATTAAATTTTTAGATCTGAAAGTTATACTGTACATACATTTGTTTATTCACTCATCTAGCTGTTTTTTTGTGTGTGTGTGTTTTAGGTCCTCCAGGGCTACAGTTGCAGTACCGTGTTGATCCTGCCTTCCTAAAGCCTGGCGAGCGTATATGGTTCCTCCGCTACTTGGCACTGCACACCCTGCACATCGACGTGTGGGACAGCGACTCGCTACTGCTCATCGGCTCTGCCGCTGTTCAGCTGAAGGTTCGCCACTTACGCACCTGAGACACAATAAAGCACTATTCAGATTTACACTAACACAGCTTAAACCATGTTCCCATTAGTGAGCGACAGGTGGCCAGTCATTTCCTCTGAGGGTGCGTGACTCACAGCTCCTTTTCCGACATCATTTACATTTATTCATTTGGCAGATGGTTTTATTCAAAGTGACATACAACTGAGTTACAATAAAGTATGGAGCTGAATGGAAGAATGGACCTAAGGGCTAGAGTGACAGGGATATGTTTCAAATGTATTTTAGCATAAAATATGGCTGTATGAGGCAAACTTGTACTGACATCAGCATCAGCACTTATAAATAGTGGAAACCGTGGGCGCAATAGTAAAGCCCAGTGGAACATGCAGATTTAGATGTAGTTGTAGAAGTAATAATAATAATAATAATAATAATAATAAATGAACATGTGATATTAATGATTAGCCGAATATAGTTGCACCCAACAGAGGAATTAGTGAGTATTTTATCAAATACTAGTCTAGCCACACGGCAATAAGTGTGAAAACAAATAATTCAGAAGACACACTTGGAATAAATGTTAGTTTTGGAATAAATTAGAAAGTGTGTTTCTGTATAATGTCCTTAAATGGGCCCACAACAACCTCCTGACCTCAGTTGATTTGCAGTTATTTTATTTGGACAGTCAAAAAAAAAAACGTTCACTTTTGCCTACATTAATAACCCACCCCTTGTTTGATGGACAGCTAAGAGTCTTCAACTGTTTTGAAAAATGGTGGATGTTACAGGCTCTCTGAAGCACCTGTGGTGGAGCCAAAACCAGACATAAAACTACAAAAAAGGATTGCTTGAACTCAGTTACTCTCTTCTAAAATTGATTTAAAGGGGTCTTTGCATTGTTTTTTCATTAATTTTGCAGTGGTCTCTAGTATGAATGAATGCCCTGTGAGTCGGTTTTGGTGAAAAAAATCCTCTGGAGCTCCTGTTTCAGGCTGTTCTAGTTTGGTGGAATAGTGGGTGTGGGGAAGACGACAGGCTCTCCCCTCTGTTTTGGCTCTTACTCATGAATATTCATGACATGCAAACATATCACCTCTGATTGGCTGACAGCACTGTGACGCTCCTGCCAGTGAGGGAAACCTTGGGTGGAAAAGTTGATTTTTTTTTTACTTCCAGCCTGTGTGCTGGTGGTCGATCGTCGTGACTGTGCAGATCCAGGTTTTAAGAACAACCTCGATGCAAAACCACTACTGTAGGCACCGAAGTTGTAAAAGTCACTGTGGTCAAAATGATTAGAACACAGAACTAACGAAGTGATATACTTCGCTGCTGGTGTTCCAAAAACAAATTCTAAGCATTTCTTCTTCAGTTCCTTGGGCAAGACATGCAATGTTGATGTGTTATTGCCACAAATAGCACAGACACGAACATGTCCCGCCATGTTTTCAACTTGCTGTTAGCTCCTCTACTTCTACCTGCCGAGACGGGCTCTGCTCTCTCCTGTCCGCAGAATCAAAACTGTCTTCCTGTGGGTGGTCGCAAGCCAAGGTGGGTGAGGCCATGACTACTAATTTTCAAAGTGATGCAAGTTCGACGGGCTTTTTCTGATTCGCTTGTTTTTCCATCTATATTCTTTCTATGGCTAATGCAGACAGTATGGGGGTAGGAGAACATTTTCACGTGCAGCCTGCATATGCAACTCGGAGTGACCTATCGTATTTCATATACATATTTCTCGTGGAATGACCCCTTTAAAGCTGTAAGACAAATTGTTATTTTTGCTTTTATAATGCAAGTTATTAGACTGAATAAATTTTGTTGCCATTTTGCAAAGATAAATTGTCCACTATGTAGGATCCAACCAACTGAATGCCCCTCCCTTACCAAGCGTGTATTAGCCTGTATGGTAACCATCAGGTGCCCATAGTGTACTTCCAAGTACTTATATTCACCCTTCCTTGTTTATTCTGTGCTAAATATTAAATATGATTGTCCAGTTTTCAAAATTTGGATTCTTAAACTTGTTAGCGAGCACCAGCAAACACTGATTCATCTTCGTTCTTCTTCCTTGTTTTCATTTCTTCTTCTTTGTCATCCTTCTGGTGCTTCCTGTCCAACATGGCAGCACTGTCGAAAAGGACTCGCTCACTATGTAGATATAAAGGGCTTACTTTAATCTTATGAGAACAGAACATTTTGTAGTTGCAGGTAATTATACACTAATAACATACTTTTGAATTCAAAAAGTAAGTTATGGAATAAATATAATATATGGAATAATTAATTCCTCAAAATCCTACTCATTGGACCTTTAAATCCTTAACATGTCAGTATTTTTACCATTGAATGTGAACATGTTTTAGATAGATCCCATTCCAGTCACCAAAGTATACCCAAGATTCTCCAATTGTCTCTAACTGTGCATCAATACATATCACTAAAAGCTGAGTCAGGCTAGTCCAGTGTCTGAGAAAGAGACTGCCCTCCATTCCCATCTTGATCTGACTGCAATTGGGTGTCAAACTGTCCCGAATGCTCCGTACATCCTGGTCCCTCGGTGCTATGAATGTTTTATGCCTGCTCTTTGTCCAGGTGAGCAGGGACAGCAAACTGCTGTAGAATTAATGAGATATGGATTTGAGTGCTCTGGGTAATGGATTTAAACAGCTCTCTTAGGTAACACTCCCAGACTTTTAGTCCATGACTACTCAGTTTGGCTGCGTGCCCAGTGCTGGCATCCTGTTCAGTAGGCACATGTTAAACAGCAGATGCTGAATAACAGAACAAAAGTAAAACACATGCAGGGACCTCTGTCGTCAAAATGACGAGGACCTAACAGACACAGTGACCTTTTCAGGAACCACACAGGGGCAGATCAGGCTTCCGATAAGCCTTTAGCCGCTTGTCATCAGATTGTGGCATTTGTCACCCAGCTGTGGAGTACATGTGGACAGCTTGTCGCAATTGCACTTGTCTTGGTTTGTTTGTCTGGTGTGTGTCAAGTGTCTAGTCAACAGCTAGGGTGAGTCACAAAGATCGGGAATTGCTGGAAGAATCCTTAAAAAGATTTTCAGAGTCTGTCTGAAAAGAGGTTAATGCTTAAAATTTCATGTAATGTGAATTATGATGTCATTTTCTAAGTATTGCTGTAACAGATTTACTGATTAAAAAGTAAAATGATTGATTGTCCACATATAGGATTCATTTAGCAGGGTGGCATGGTCATGTGGTGGTTAGCACTGTCACCACAGCAAGAAGGTCCCAGGTTCGATCCACAGGGTCTACCCGGGTGCCTTTCTGTGTGGAGTTTGCATGTTCTCCCCGTGTCCGTGGGTGTCCTCTGGATACTCCGGTTTCCTCCCACAGTCCAAAGACATGCACAGAGGGGATTAGGCTGATTAGCTACTCTAAATTGCCCGTAGGTGTGAACGTGAGTGTGAATGGTTGTATGTCTTTGTGTGGTGGCCCTGCGGTGGATTGGCGGACCTGCCCAGGGCGTACTCCGCCTCTCGCCCAAAGTCAGCTGGGATTGGATCCATCTTCCCCCCACGACCCTGAACAGGATTAAGCGGCAGAAGATGAGTGACTGAGTGAGAATTCGTTTAGCACCCGGAACTAAGAAATATGTGCAAGATGACTATTTTCTCAAATGCAAAAACGTAGCGCATGTAGAGCATGGATCCAATTCTATCAGCCATTTCTGAAGGCATGTCAGGAAGCAGTTGAATTAAGAAATGTCCAGTGGTGAAAACAGGCTTATTCAGGAAGAATTCTAAACTCCATGTTATGATCCCAGGGTTGGACAAATCATTGATCTGCTCACTGCGTCACTCAAAACCTCAATGTGCTACACAGTCCCATGTTGTTCTTTCCCAGAAGTCCAATCAGCTCGACTAAAAAGCAACAACTAATGCACTTTATTGCAAAAATGTGATGAGGTAATTATGTGCATTAATACAGACTATGGATAATAATCAAGTATCGAATCCCTGGGAGGGGGTAACTTCACATAGCTGCAGTCTTTATCCTTTCCTGGTAATGTCTCAGGGACGCATGGTAGCGCAGCAAGTAGCATTGCTACCTCACAGCTCAGAACCCCAGGGCTCCTTTTTCAATCATAAACTCAGGTTAATGTCCGTGTTGAGCTTTCCATGATCTCCCGAGGTTAGCAATTTGCCCATCCCTGCTATAAGATGCTTTGAGTTATTAGTACAATTTGGCAAGAATTAGCATGATAATCGGCTCAATTAGCATTTGACTTGAAGGTGTCTTCAGGTGATCTTTAGTAGGCTGAAAGGATAAATTAGTCATCCTGTGAGAAACCACAAGGCATTAACAGCATATTTGCCCACAAGGAGGGGAAAAAACAGTCAGGGAAGGAAAATTAGAGAATTTGAAATTTCTCTTGTGACTTCTCTTATATAAAAAGAGCTTTTGGGTGATTTATTACATACTGGAGAGTGGTCTACTCTCTCCAAAATACACCACACTGTAGACAGTTTGCCCTTTCTCTTGTCCATATGAGTCATGCAGTTTGTCTTCATGGACCTCGTTTTATGCACAGGGGCATTGTCGTGATGGAACCGGTTTGAGAATCGTAGTTCCAGTGTAGGAAAATGTTAATGTTACAGCAAATAAAGACATTCTAGACAATTCTGTGCCTCCAACAGTTTGTGGAAGGCCCACAACTGACTATGATGGTCAGGTGTCTGCAAACCTTTGCCATATACTGTAGCTTTAGTTCATATTTCATATTTCTCTTATTGTCCGTCAAAACAAATATCCAAGGCAACTGGCATTTCTCCCGCACTACAGCTCTGTACTTTGGCTCAGTTTGCGCGTCACAGTTCACAGTTCAGTTTATCAGCTTTTATCTACAACAATACTTTGTTTTATCTATTACAGTACATGACATTTGTGTATTTTTTACAGTCAGGTGAATTTAGGGTCTCATTGCAATCAAACAAAGCTGGACTTTTCTTGGAACCATGAGAAGGCCCTCCTTGTGTCAATCTCAGACCAGATGTTCTGGTCTGCACCGAGCTGTGATGGCTGTGGTCTTATCTGCCTAAATAAATCACACCAAGGAGGGGAAGGTTGAGATGGACTAAACACAGTGTGTGTAAATGCATCCTTAAATCAGGAAAGCAGTCTTTTGCATTTTACAAGTAATGATGCAAATCTCAACCATAATTACACTGATGTCTTCAACTGGCACTTCATTTTGCATCTGTCAATATACTGTAAAGGTACAATGCTGAAGTGTGCTTAAATCTATACAGTCACACTATCCACACTTATTGATTATTCCAGTGTTTCACAGGGCTAGGCTGTCGTAATTAGGCTGTAGATTAGAAGCCAGACAGTGTTCTCTCTTACTTGTTCTCTAACCCCCCCCCCCCCCCCCCATCTGCCCGTGCATGGCCAGTGTACAGACCTGGCTGCCCACTGGGACTTCTTTTTCCAAATGGCTGGTCTGCTATTCAGCAGTATTCTCTGAGCAGCTTAATGAATATAGTCCCTGGTTTTGAGTTGTGCCTCTATCAGTAATAGTCATCTTTATTAAATTTTAGTGCTACACAAAATATTACAAAAGCAAAACACAAAAAGACAAGTGAAGTGTCCAATAAGGTGTAAAATGTGTTTTTTTTTTTTTTTTGTTGTTTTAGTTTTGTTTGTTTGGTTTTTTTTGTTTTTTTGCTTTTTTTAAAAAAGATGCAAAACAAACATTTATGTGCAAGCAGAAAGAATCAATGAAGGAGGAAATTGCAAAAGATAAAATTGAAATTCAAAAATTAGCTGAATGCATTAGTTAAACCAGTGAAGAGGGAAAAATCTGAAAATATGCTGACTTGTGTGTTCTGGGTCTGCAGCATCTGTTGCGTCAGGGTCGAGCCGCTGTGCAGGTGATTCATGAGCTGGAGGTCATTAGCACTGAGTACCTGCAGGATGCCTGTCTGGCACGAGAGCATGCAGGTGGGCAGAGGGCCATGCCCGCCATGAGCGTCTACACCGTTGTCAAAGGCAGGTTGCATATCCGACTCGGCAACATCGGTAAGCTATGTGCTGTTTCTTACCCCCCCCCCCCATTCTTTTATTCTATTTTTATTATTCCATATTCTCTTATTCTCATATCAGTACAAAGGTGACATTTTTTCCCAGCTGATTTTTTTTTCAACCTCTGCTGGAAGTATTGAAATAGTAAGACCAACTATTTTATTTTTCTTGCACATTGACATTTGGGTTTAAGCATGAAAGATGAATTAAAGATGAATATGTGACAATAGGTCAAAATTCCAGCTTTCATATCCTAATATTTACTTCTAGATTTACTGCCAACACCTTTTGTTTTCTGCACCCACCCATTTTTCAAGTGTTCAAAAACATTGGAACACACAACTGACTGGCCATTTTTCTTGTTTGCCAGGTGTTAGACTGATTGTTTAACCCTTTTACTTTGCCCCAGTGCTGAATATTTTGTGTGAAAATTCAGATCGTCGCTTTGACTTTGCACCAGTAGAAACTGTTGAGGTGGTGTTATCTTTACATGATGCGGCAGAAAGAGTGGAAGCTTGATGACTTTTTCCCCTTGTAGACGGCTCTGTAGTTTCAGTTTCAAGATTGCTAGAAGCCCTTGCAGTTTCAGTTTCATTCCTGCTATTCATCTCCGCATCATCAAAATCATTGTCAAACAGGTCATATATATCATCCATCACCAATTTCAGAACCTCCTCCTTGCTAAACTTTCCTTTTCGTGGCATTTATAACTGCATATCGTAATATAGCTTGTCAACAGTGTGCTCCAGATGGTACTCTGACATGCAGCAGTCACAGTATATTACTAAAAATTATGTATGCATGGCCATAGCACCAGACCACTAAATGTCGACTTTAGTCGACTCCCGCACCGAAAGGGTTAAACAATTAATAGCTCTGAATATCTACATTTGGTTTGAGCCCTGGGTTTCATGTAGGAAAACTGTATTTGTTGTTAAAAAGGATAAACCTACATAAAAACCAGAGTGCTGACTGTAGGAGAAGAGCAAGCCTATTTGAAACTGATAAAACAGGGAAAATCCATCTGAGCCACCGCTTTGTGCATTGTGCATAGCCAATACCACAGTTAGGAATTTCCCTAAAAAGATAGAAACCACTGGTGTTCTAACAACCAGACATCAAACTTCTACTGTCAACCAGTCTCCACACTCACTCCTACAGACACCTTTGGCCAGTCCCACCAACTCCTACAGACACCTTTGGCCACACCCACCCACTCCTAAAGACACCATTGGCCAGTCCCCACCCACTCCTAAAGACACCATTGGCCACACCCACCCACTCCTACAGACACCTTTGACCACACCCAACCACTCCTACAGGCACCTTTGGACACACCCACCCACTCCTAAAGACACCTTTGGCCACACCCACCCACTCCTAAAGACACCTTTGACCACACCCAACCACTCCTACAGACACCTTTGGCCACACCCACCCACTCCTACAGACACCTTTGGCCACACCCAACCACTCCTACAGACACCTTTGGCCACACCCACCCACTCCTACAGACACCTTTGGCCACACCCACCCACTCCTACAGACACCTTTGACCACACCTACCCACTCCTACAGACACCTTTGCCCAATTCTGGCCACTTCCACCCCACACTTGGTCAATACCACCCACTACTACAAATTCTCTTGAGCAGTTTTCCCCCTTCCACAGTCATTTTTGCTCTCCCCTGATATTTTCTAACAAACTTTGTTGGTTCCAAATAAAAAGAAAGAGTTAATTCAAAACATAGTGGCCATGACAATGATAAAGCAGTTACTGAAAGTGAATGTCTGAATGTGGTTAGTGCATCACACACCACTGCAAAAGGACTGCACCTGTCCATGTGTCCAGTTTGCTTACAGGTTTATAAACCTGGTAAACAGTGAAGTTTATTGAGTTTCGATTGATTTTTTGCTTGTATATACCCTGAGATGGCAAATGTGCACCTATGTTCACTAGATACGTTATCAGGTTCACTTACCACATACACCATCTGTAACCATACTGAATTTCCCAGCAACCATTAATTTGAAGAGGCCAAATAAATGTGTTAGTTTGTTATTATTAAAGTAATGCCTCTTTATAATCACAGCAGTCAAAACTGAAACTGTTCAGTGTATTGATAGACAGACAGCTCTTTACAAAACTGGACACTCAATTCAGGCAAAGTGGTCTAAAACAAGAGTATGAGGCAGGTTTCATAAAGCCAGGATGTGAAACTGAGCTCTGTATGTGTTATACTGCACTGATATTGCATTCAAGTATTTGTGCTAATTAGCATATGGCATTGATGTAATTGATAGATGACATCACTGTTCCTAGTTGATTAAAAAGGTGCTTGTACATGATGACTTGGTACAAAAGATCCAAATGATCACTAGAATCACAGCATGACATTTGTCATTGCAACTCTTTTTGTAGGTATGCTCCACAGCATTTATTTTATAGCTCCCTAAAGGCAAGTCACAAGTCTTCACAGCCACAATCAATTAATTCGTCCAAGACTCCTGAATAAAGAGCTGTGGCCTCTTTATCCGGGATTAGTGCTTTCGTCTGCCGTATTTGTTTCTTAATGAGAAATTGTCATTAGTCTGTTTGAGAACTCGATTAGGAATTTATCAGCTCAGAGAGTGATGGGGATTTTTATCAGGCACGTCCCAGACTCCTTGAGGTCAAAGCTAAGGTAATTACCAGACAAATAAGAAAGAATGAAAAGTTAAAGAAAGCAGTAGGTCAATTGTTCACAGTTGTTTGTGAGCCATGTGTTAATGCATCAATCAGAGTCCTGATTCATTTCAGTTACATTTTGATTGGGTGAGTGTTGGCTAGGGGAATACCCTTCAAATGAAATGAAATTTTGACAACTATATCTACAACTATACTTAGTATATTTAGTTGTACTGTACAGGTTTCCTGAACTGAAATATTATTTTTTGCTTTTTTTTTTTTTTTTTTTTACCTCGAGAGACAATTTAACAAAATTGAGTTGCGTTTAAATATTATATTCTGGTAGCAAAGTTGCGTTTAAATATTATATTCTGGTAGCTGGTATCTGATTGCAAGGCAAGTTGATTGGGTTCATTTCCATTTTGCTGTGGCAATAAATATCCAACAACTTGATCAAATTTTGGCATTCACTGTGTGAGGTAAATATATCTACATAGTGAATTTTTAGACATATTTAGGATTTTGACTGTTTTTAACAGCATTTTTGTTAAACAGACATCTTTGGGAGAATATCACCAAAGCCAGATTTAATAATTAACTAAAATATATTTTCTGAAAGTTGTAGTAGAACGTTAATAGTTGCTTAAAATGCCATGTCAGTGTATGTTAGGGGGAAAAAATAGCCAAATCCTGATGATTTTTTATTTTTTTTGGCTGTAAACTTTTAGCCATCTGATGGGTTTTCCAGATCGCCACACAAATATGAAACTTTTCAGTGCTTTTACTTTGGCTTAGATGGCTAATGGCCCATTCTCCTTGGCAGATAATCCAGGTGCTGCTTTAATTGTCCTCATGCTAAAACCACATATTGGCGTTTATGAAAACGAAACGAAGAAAAACCTAATCAAATGTTCTTTAATTAATTTCAGCTCAAAGCAAACAGACAAGCAGATAATTAAAACAACTCAATTCAAATCCTTAGGAAAAAAAAGAAGGATGAATTAATTAAAGTATAATGGAGTAAACAAAATGCATCGTGGATGGATTTCGAGAGTCGTGCAGTTTAATGAGCCATCGCTGTAGAAACCGGCTGTTTCACCTGCGTTCAGCAGACTGTTCTTTCCAGCTTTGAGAAGATGAACGCAGGCAGATGGAGCGAATGAAGATTAGGATTTCGTTCTTCTGCCTGCCTCTGGCTCCTCCACCACTGGGCTGCAAAAGCTTGATAAGCATGGCAGACTCTAAGCTGTGAGAGAGTTGAGGGAGAGCTAGCAATAAAGAGAGAGTGAGCTTGAAGGAAAGCTTGATATGTAAAAATCATCTTTGTGCACTAATTTTCCCTTCAACTTTTTCTGTTTTGATGGGAGGAATCAGAGAACAATAGCATGGATTTGGAGTGAAGAAGATGTGAGAGCATGGCTTTACAAAAAAACAATGTATGACAAAGCATGTTTCTTCTAATGAAGCCTGAAAATTCTCATCATTTTTGATCATGTAGAAATGTATTTGGTTTTCAGAAATCTACTCTGAGGTGGGTTTGGGTGTAGATAGAATGCTAATGCATAAATTAACTGAGGTGGTATCTTCAAGCATACACCTTTTGTATTTTGATTGACTTAGAAATGTGAATATAGAATACCTTTAAAGCTTTATCCTTTAATAAATTATGGTCCAGTTATGTAGCTGAGGTTTTTAAAGGTACACTGTATCCACATTTCCAGATGAAGGAGACATATTAGAGGTGAAAAATATAAGGCTTACCCCTCAGCAACAAGGAGAAATCCAGGCTTTTGTACCTCAGTACCAGGGTTTCAGTCCTAATTCTGAGAAATATTTGTTTTGCTGAGTTTGCTAGGTACAAGAATATTAGTATTCTTCCAAGTTAGCAAGTTATGTACATCTTCACTGCAGTCAGTAGTCAGTCCTCTTTATCATAAAAAGATATTATATTGTTGTTAGGAATCAAAACCTAGCATTTTTTTCTTCGTTAGGCACCAATCAAGTCCGGAAAATTTCTGTTCATGTGGTATTTTACACTAGAAATTTTGTTACTTATTCGTAAGGCTTTTTATTCTGCCTTTTGTTTAAGAATATTTATTTATTTATTTATTTTTATGTAGTTAGAATACAATTTGTCTGTATTAATTGAAATACCAAAAAAATTATGAAAAAATGGTATAATTTATCTTGGCAAGTTGTAGTTAGTGACACATGGATTATTTCAGGCAAACTAGCTAAAACGTGCTGAAAGAACCAGTTTGAATGGAAATAATAGAGTTTGTGATTTTATAGAAGTCCTCCATAATGTACAGCTGCGGGTAGAAGTTTACATGCATTGACATAAATGCCATCATGGACATGAATTTCAAGGCAATATTGGGCTTTCCGTGATTTCTGAACTAAACACAGGGTCAAAATTATACATAGAGTCAAAAAATATACACACACCCACTAGGATTATTAATTCAATCCTTCTAAAATTTCCAAAATGTCTTTTACTGACTGCATCTGGTAGCTGTATGGCAACTTTTAACTACATGTACAGAGTGTATAGTAAGGAATGTGCTGGTATAGGAAAACAGTCAGTGATGTGTTGGTATAAAATGCAGTAACAGCACGTCGTGAAATGTTTTGCTGTTTCGTGTTTCCTGCAGTAAGCTGCCAGTGCTAACAACTCATGCATTAAAGAATGTCATGAAAGGCCTGCGAAGCGAGTTAGTTCTTGTTATGGCTTTTGTTATAGCCGCGATAAACAGTCATTTCCTTACGGACGCTCTGTTTTTCTCTCTTTTAAACTTGATGAGAAAAAACATGCGTCTTGTCATGCTGTCAAGACGCTGCAGTCCTGAAGATTTCACAGGGTATGAAAATGTGAAATTAAAGCTCACGTCTACATTACATTACATTACCGTCATTTGGCAGACGCCCTTATCCAGAGCAACTTACATTTATCTCCGTTATACAACTGAGCAGTTGAGGGTTAAGGGCCTTGCTCAAGGGCCCAGCAGTGCAGCGTCTAACTGTTACAAATCACTGACACTACAGACTTATCCCAGAAATATCTCCTTGTTTACAGAAAAGTCACCATACACACGTCAGCACATTTATTTTTAGTCTTTTTATGTGACGTTGACAATACAAGGGCCTGTTTAAGTATTTGAACAAGCACATTGATATAAACTGTGCCTTGAAGCCAGGCTACTGTCAGCGCTGCCCTTATTGACAATTAATCAATACCTTCTAACCAATCAGCCCTATGGTAAGAAAAAATTTTATAGGTCTGTACAGTATATATGTTCTAGTATTACAGCTGCTGTCATAGATGGATTTGGTTTTTTAACCTTCAATGTATTTGAATGGAAAGACTAACATTAACAGAAAAGAAACAGTGCTGAGCTTTAGCCTTGTCCTTTAGTCTTGAAATTGTATTTTAAACAATGACATACAAGCTTAAGTAGTTATGTCTAGCAGGTGTGTTTACTATTGGACATGGGAGCCCTATTTCATGATTAGATGCTTATAACCTCTCTCTGAATGCAGGGAATAAAAGTGACGGCTCTTTACACACATGTAGATGATGGATGCTTGTTGTTACATGTGTCACAAGGACATGAGGCAATTCTGTGTGGCTTGTTGTATGTTATGGCAAGATGTTTCCCTGAAAATCCTTGTGAAATAAACAAGCTTCAGGGTCGAACTGATTGTGAGCAATGTTTCAGCACGCTTGGCTTTCCATCATCCCTTTGGTTAGAAAAAGCATTGGTGCTCTCTGCCAGGTCTGTGCTGCTTTGACAGGCCAAAGCCTCGGGACTTTGTAGAAAGCGTATACACACTGCCGGTTTTTTTTTTTTTTGTTTTTTTTTTGTAATATATATCACCTACTCAATCAAACGCATCTTGCCAACACACCTTTCATTCAGATCTGACCTTGCTCTCCTTATACGCTCTAATTACAGAGCCCTCGAATAGGCGTAATCAAGCGTAAAGCCAATGGGACACTTGGAGCTGTTTATGTTCATGTTATACCCATGAGAATAGGGTATTAATGGAGCTAATGCGGTCATTTAGAATTTGCTCTCAGCCGACAGAGGAAACAGGGCCGGGTGTGTGAAAAGGTTTGAAACCCACGTGGCCAATGCTTTCCTTTTGTTCTTCTGAAAATCACATTAAGTAACTCCTCTCTTTTACATGCTCAATTTTTCATTAATGGTATCACATCTCATTTCCTATTGACCACTGAATAGTCTCTGGAGCTCTGATCAGTACAGCGTCCACCCCCCC
>JAQLOM010000038.1:7065103-7082975 GCA_030068315.1 Chrysichthys thysi | reverse complement strand
ACCATTTCCACTTTCTTGGGACCCATAATGAAGCTTATAGAGCAAAAATGCAGAGAAACACAACAAAAAAATGCTGTATACACACACACACACACACACACACACACACACACACACACACATCGATCGTCTTGTGGTCTTTGACACTTGTGTATACACTGAATACGAGAATGTTGACCATTTCTTAATATATCAGAACTGGTGTTACACACAGAGATTTCCTTTTTTAGTGCAATACCTATGGATGCAGACTTTTGGGACATCCCCAGTATAAGACAAATTTTGTACTTAAAAAGTGGGTGGGGGCTAAGACTTTGGAAGCAGTTGAAATCAAGATGACTGATGCGAAATCCTGGAACAACTCATGCACCAATCTATCAGGTCAAGATCTTGTGAAATAATCAAAGTCCAAACATGGGTTCATGCGGCTGAAGCACTTATGGTTGTCATGAAGCATAAAGTTCATGTTGGCATCTTAATATCTTAGTATGATGCCTTCATATGTTCCAGTGATCCTAAGATGTTGCATTTTGACTCAACTACTTGCAGCAATTTTGTTCGAAGTTTGAATGATGTATACACGTCCAAGCTTAATGTGAATGCTTTAACACACATGAGTCTTTTAGGTTTCCAGCCACAGGAACAGTAGCTTTTAGACATTACACAATTCCCATTAGCTCCCGGATGCACTTAGGCTGTCCTTTATGTCTTAACACTTTGGAGACATATGTGGTATTTGGACTAGCTTGGCCAAGGGGAGTCCACAGGCCTTTAACTTAGCTGTGGATCTGTTGTTTAATTGACACATAATGTTCTTTTAATTTACCAGAAGTAATGGCACCATTTTCATGAAGGACAGATGGTGACAAAATGTAAGTAATGTGGAAGACAAAAGGCTCTCTTCACTATGGCCACCTCATCTGCCTGTGTGTGGCAGAACAGCTCAGAGAATGACAGAGAGGAAACATGCTTTCAGATCGAGCTGAGCAAAATGGAGCCTCGGGTATTTTTAGACGTTAAATGCTTCTTTAATCATGCTGGCTTTCTTTTCGATTCAACTTCTCTCTCTTAAGCTTTCTTGTTACTCATCTTTTACGCTCATTTAAAAAAAAAAGAAATATATTTTTTGTTTGCCTTTCTTGTTCAGTCTCCCTTCGTGTGATTGTTCTGTTACCCATAGTCTGTCTCTAGTTCTTTCTTTTCCGCTGTCATCGGGCTTCCCCATTTCCCTTTCTCCTGTTGTGCAGATCTGTGTAGCTTTCTCTTGCTTTTTTACAGCTCACCAGAAAACATGACACATTCTAAAATGCTTTGAGGAAAAAAAAAACAACAAAAAAAAGCTAACTGGAGGTTTGCAATACCAAGCCTTTTTCAAAGCTAAGGTATGTTAACAAGAATATTGTGAACATTACTTTTGAATGCTGTATCACATCTGCAGGCCTTTGAGATCCAAGTGCCTGTAGGGGGTGGAAGAGGCAGCAATAAGAAGATCAGTTTCACCAATCCCTATCCTTCCAGCAGAGGATTCAGGCTGTGCTCGGACCATCCAGACCTACTGCAGTTCAAAGAGGAAAAATTTCAGGTTAGAGAAAAGCGCTTTGCATTAGACAACCTGTGTTTAGGGATTTTATTTTTCAGCCCCTTTTTGGTGGGATCTAAAACTGTGAATCCTTCGGAGACTTCTTCCATGAACCGCAAGCTTGTTAAAGCTAAAGGCAGAATATTCTCTAATGCATTATTTAGCAAAGTTTTCAAATTCCACCAGTTGTCAATAATATCTGCTAAGGTAAGAAACTCCAGTCTCTTTGCCTGCCTGAGGTTCTGTAAATGAGAGTGAAAATAAATAAGGTGGACCACCAATATCCAACCAGTTGCTTCCTTATCATGTCGGTGTCAGTTCTGGGCTAAGCAGCTTGTGTGGGAGTTTTAGGGTGTAGCTTCAGAGACACGCTGAAGGAAAGGACTATACATATTTCTCATTAAACAGCTTGCTTTGGAAAACGTATCCAAAGTTCTACCTTGAAAAAGTAACTCTAGCAAATTTCCTGAAAAATGAAACAACCCTGTTTTTAAATTGCTGTCTGCATTATCTTTGCTTCTGATCATGTCTCATTGCAAAAAATGATTTCTAAGCAGGTGAAGAGATCTTGAATAAAGGAACAGTTATGTAATATTTCTTGTTGCGAGATAATTATGTATCAGTCTTAATTTTGCCAACGAAAACTTTGATGATATTCGTTGACAACATTTTATGGCAAAATTACTACAATGAAAATGGAAAAAATGATCATGATAATTAAGGTGAAATCTCTGTTCATCATGCCCAGGCAAATAAAGATGAGAAGTAGCTGGCTCTGTTTGTGGGGACAACCTAACTTATTCCTCAAGGGAATTTTTAGAGGCAGGAAAAATTATCTTCCCTGTTTCACGTTCCTGACCAAGAACTATGTGTCTAAAACACTGACTAAAATTAGACTAAAATTAAAACTGAGTTTCACTGACTAAATCTTGACTAAAAAAAGACTAAAATGTAACTACAATTTTCAGTAAGTGAGCAAATAGAAACTCCTTGTCATAATGTATACTTTTAGGTATCAAATATAACTATTCAACTTATTTCTTGGCATATGTACTATTACTAAAACTGCAAATTGTCTTATTCGACTGGTAGATACAGTAATCTCCCACTATATCGCGGTTCACCTTTCGCACCCCCGGCTGTTTGTGGAATTTTTATTTAGAATATATCTAATTGTTTTGGTGGATTTCCCTGGTGGTAAAAAATATAAACATTAATTAAAATGGGCTAATATATATATTAATTATGTAAAATACCGTACAGTGTATATCATATTTACGCAAGAGACAAAGAACACATAGCGTTGTTTATGAAAATGCGGTGTGGGGATACTGAAAAAAAAATATGGCTGGAGGAATGAGTCTGGCCAATCAGAATGCCCTATTCATTTAACCTTGGTTGTGATTGGCCGCTGGCTACGATGCGTACAGTTGGGGAGAAGCAATCAACAATCGCCAACATCCCAGTTCTTCACCCGTAGCAGTACACGCTAAAAATGTGATGGTTCTACGAATTCAACACAGAATTCACCTCACTATATGGTCTCAAATGTTTTCTTTATGTGTTTAATTGTGTCTAGAAAATGTTTAGAGTTTAGGAGGATAATTTAGGGCTTAAACTATTTTAAAAAAGCATTTAGGGGTGGCGTCTGCCTTTCGCGGAAAGTTTTGGAATGTGACCCCCGCAAAAGATGGAGGTTTACTGTAATATCTTTCTTGAAATAAATTTTGTACCATCAGTATAAGAACATTTCAAGCATGAACTGAGGTAAAACATTTAGAAATGGGCTTTATGATCTAGTATTTATTCAAAAACAATCAAATAAAAATGAATTGAGTTGGCCACGGTTTGAGAGAGTTTACTTGCTAAGATATTTTGCAGTGATGAATGTTAAACAAAAGTCGTTTTTATGTCTATGCCACTTGGTGGTGGAGGCATTGTGTTTTCAGGTGTTTATCCATGTGGGTAAATGTTTGTAGGATTCACAGTCCCTTTCAAATGTATTGTAACAGTGACACAATTTTCACTGTAATGGATTTGAACTCTGCAATGGATTTGAAAAGAGGCCATGATTGAAGTGTAGACAGTCTGCATTAATTTAAGAGGTTTATTCACTGGTTTAACACACCTGGAAATATGGAATCACAACAACAAATCACAAAACGCAACAGTAAAACCGAAAACACAATCACATTAACTTCTACTGGAAAAGCTAGGTACAGGCGATCGACAAGGATCGCTGCTGATTGGACAAACACACTGTCCATCTTTATTGAAACATGAGCTTTACTGATGCTGAAACTTTGGCTGTCATTCAGGATTATTTTGATGCTGGCTGTTACAGATTATCTGGCTTCCTTGTTAAATGGCAATGATTGCAGCTGGGTTTTTTCCCCCCTCATATCTGATAACTGATGTTTTTAGTTTTCTTCTGGATACAGCTTAGTTACATTCAAAGATCAAGCTCTGTAGGATAATTAAATGTCAAACATGGCTTTGTAAACACAGATGATCATATAACACATTAGCTTGATTACAGGGCATGCTGTATGGGAACGTCATGAATATAATAATAAAAAATAAACAAGCAAGTACTCATGGGATTCGAACCAGAGACTCAATGCAAAATAAGCTCACAGTAATTGAGTCACACCTGTCTCAGGCTACTGCACCATCACCTCCTTCCCTTGGGGTGCTCGAAAACTCAGTCAAAGTTTCGGTTAAAGTGAAACTTTTTAAATCAAAGAAATGTCCATGTCAGCCGGCTTCAGGGCACATTTTCACACAGTCATAGTCCCATTTTCATGTCAAGTTAACATCTAAACATAAAGTCTGTGCACTGTTGCATCCTTAAATTTAAGCAGATAGTTAAAGTTACTGTGGTGTTCTTTGAGCATTTGAGATGATTATAAAAGAGCTCGGCCAAACATTAAGCGTCAGCTATATTTTATGCTTATGTTTATGTTTTGAGCACCCGCACCAAACCATTAGCCCAGTGACACAACATTAGTCTGTCTTCAGAGCAAAACCTGGTGGAATTGCCAACAGCTGACCGACTGACTCCATAACATTAGGTGGTTTTCTGGGTAGCGGGAGAGACGCATACAATCAGAACCACGCTTCTGGTTTTGCTGATGTTTTCAGTTTTGCTATTGTGTTTTGTGATTTGTTGTTGTTGTGATTCCCTATTTGTCGTTGTGTTTTGCACTTCAGGTCCACTGTAGGCTCAACACGAATATTGCATTAACCTTTTAGGAATTACAGCCATTTTTTCATAACAGAACAAACTAACAATTATAAATAGAAGCCTAATTTTTAATACTTGGATGCAAATCAGTCACCGCCTAAAGTTTGAGGCCTACGTACATCACTAAATGCTGAGTTTTATCCCTTGAGATGCTTTGCCAGCCATTTATTGCAGCCGCCTTCAGTTTCGGCTTATTTCTGTGTCTTTCTGCCAAAAATTCAGCCGCTATTCCAATACTTTGAAAGGGACTGTCTATGGACATATCGTTATCAGACTTAACCTGCTGGTTAAATTTTGAAATTGATACAAACAGAGTCAAGGTCAAATGTCTGAATTAGTTTTTCTTCAATAACTTCCTTCCTGTTTGTAGTGAATTTTAAGGCTATTTCAGGCATACAAATTAGGGGCAAGAAGCACTAGATTTGCTGGCCGGACAGGCATTCTGTTCAGTGCACTTGATATAGTTGACTAGTTGTTTATTACTTGCGTATTTTCTCTGAAAGCTGGCTTTGTACCAGTCAAGAGTCGTAGACCAGGATGTCATCTTGAGCAATGGGCTAAGACTCATTTGATTGACAGGTTGTCTAGGTGCATCATTGTGGCCATTTGTCTGAGAGATCAATAAAACTCTTGCAGGGCCACCTCAGAGCTCCAGGGTTCTTGTTTGATCCGGAGCCTAGCAAAATTTCTATGTGGAATTTTGCATGTTCCTTCAGTGTCTTTGTGGGCTTCCTCTGGGTTTATCTGTTTCCTCCCACCACCCAAAAACTTGCTAGTTGGTGGATTGGCCATGTGAAATTGCCTCTACAAGAATGTGTGTGCATGTTCGCCTGCGATTCCTTCTAGGCAATATTCCGTCCCTGCTCCAAGAGTTCCCAGAATAGACTCCGGATGCCCCGACAACGAGTAGGATAAAGCTGAAGACCCATTTGTTTTTCCCAGGGAGAATTAGACTCTACACTGTACCAGGAACACTACATGCAAGGAGGAGTACATAAATATTCACATCTCTTTCTTCTTTCAGTAAATAAGGTAAGTGTTGTACTGGAGAGTGTCCGTTTGTGGTTCACCTGCCAGTGAGTATGTCCACCGGTCCAGTGGCTAGTGTGGCAAAAGGAGTTGGAAGAACGCGTTTGGGAGGGACAAGAACTTTCTCTTTATTGCTATTTATATTTGAGTACTACAAGTTTAAAAAAGCACACATAATGTACAGCACATCAGCTCTGTCACGACTGTAAACATTAAGTCCCCAAGCGATGTTATGGGTCAAATAAAACTGCTGAATCTCATAAAGAACGGAAATGGGAAAAGATGTGCCTCTCTTTCCAGCAACACGAAATGGACCTAGCTTTCATAAAAGGAATGTGCGGGAGGGAGCAGGGGACGGAGATCAGACAAATGACTTGGGGAAAGTCGCTTTATTGCTGAAGTTTAAATTCCTATCGGTTTTTTTCTTTTTCTCCACTGAGCCAGCCTGTAATCTCTGAAAGCTTTAGAGATTACGCAGAATGTTATTTACGAATGTGTGTGGCCCATACCTTTCCTCCAGAGAGATATAGTACCTTGTTTTTGTCAGAGAAAAGGCGTGAACCACGGGGGGGGGGGCGCGGGCGCAGGCCATTGCCTCCATACCTGCTCCCTACAGACCAAATGATGGCACCTCTAGCATTAACTGCTGTACGCAAAAATTTAATTAGGCGCTGTTGATGAATTGCTTTAGCATCATGTACAGGCAGCACGCACTACCATCGGCCTTAACGGCACTCTCAGAAGTCACCCAGACATCTTTCATAACCTCTAACGCCTGTAGGGTCGGGATATGATAACTCATTAGTTTCTTCCAGGAAGGATATTGCAAATGGGAAAATGTTAATTTCATCACTGAGTGCTTCCGCTGATTTGCTCAGACGCTCACCGAGTCTCATGGCTGCATATGTGCACCATATCTCAGAGTGTAAGCACCTGGGCAGTGTGAAATACTGGCAGACAGTGCTCAACAAAACAAATTAGTCATGCTTATGCATCAAATAAAAATGCTGAAACTCATGAAGAAAGGAAAAATAGCCAGAGCCATTTCTCCAACCGGTCAACGCTACTTCAATTTTATTCCCTTCCAAAAAATTTATGGCATTTTTTTCTTAAGGTGTATTTGTTGTTGAGGTTTTTTTTTTTCCTCCGTTCAGGAGTGAATAACCGTGTCATCATAAACTAGTTGCTGAGCTGAAAAAACAAAAAACAAAAAAAATCGATATTGCTGTGTGTTTTGAGGAGATTACTGTATAAATCCAGAGTACAGGGCAATATGTCTCAGCCAGCCATTAGATATAATACAGAGAGAGAAATGGAGAGAGAAAGAGACAGACACACAGAGAGAGCGAGAGAGAGAGAGAGAGAGGGCGAGACATGGTGGTTTGGCTTATAGAAATCTTTAAAATAGCTAAAATGTGTAACGGTCCAGTAAATTTCTCACTCACAAAGGTCTGGATGTGTAGCTCTCATGACAGAATGGGAAAACAACAGTTACCTTTTAATGCTTAACCATTAAGGATACGTTCATGTTTATAAATAAGATTATTTTAAGTAGTTATATTTTGTTTCACACTTCATGTCATGGATCTGACATAGAGGTGTTTGCATGACTGTGTTTTTTAAATCCTACTCAAACTCTCGCCCACAGAATGTTTAACCAACTCCAACCGCTCTGGCAATGATTATTTTACTGATTGAACTTGCTCATGATCTTTTCTAACAAACATGGTTTAAAGTCTGTATGGAAGATTTTGAGGATATCTGTTAGCAGAAATGAGGTGGATATTTCATAATGTACTTGGGGAATTCATAAAGATGTTTTTATTAGTGTATATTTACCCGTAACTATGAATCATTGCGCTGATGTAAGCTTGGAGCGAGCCATTTATATCTGCGTATGTTGTGGGTCTACATCTACAGAGCCGCTATGTTGCACCATTACAATCACAGAGAACCGACAAAACTCTCGGGAGTTCCTTCCACGTTTGCCGTTTGTACAAGTGGCAGCATGAATCTGGAAGGAAGCACCGGAAGGAAGATAGCACATAGTGATTAACTTGTTTAATTCTGTTTTCCAAAGAAACATAGTAAATGCACCGTGCGTCCCGTCACGTCCACAGGTTAATGAAGTAGCCTTTCTTTGTCTCGTGACCGCATATGTTAACATAAAAACCACCCACTAATGTGACTTTCTTGTGCTTAAGCACACCTCTGCTCTGAGATCCATCTGTTGTTGAATTTGAACTGCATGTGTCTCTGTCCAGAATAATTATTTCTGTAAAATTTTGTAACAGATTACTTAAAATGCTGTTTCTGTGAAAATTTCACTGCCTGACCTGTCTAGCTCTCTGTGGCTCAACAAGCTGGCTTCAGCTCAGTAATTTGCATAAATGCATGTGGTTGGATAAAGCACAACAGAGGATGTTCTACAGAAGTCAGGCTGTTTCACATTTAAAAGTCACTGAACTACGGCCAGGATTTTCTTTTCCTGCATAAGCTATATTGATGAGCTCTTTTCCATTATTTTTCCTCAATTTGGTCTCCAAAAATCATCAGTGGATGACTCCTGCTGTAATCTAGGACTTGTGATTTTTAAGCTTTACCTCATCAAATTGTTTGTTTGTGTACGGTTGTATTTGTGGATACAGATTGAAGGAGGTGCAAGCTACAACATCGGGCTGCGATTTGCTCCCAGTCAGAGTGCCGGAACAGAGGAGATCCTCATCTTCATCAATGACCTGGAGGATAAGAACGAGGAGACTTACTGCATCAAAGTTGTCTACAGATAACCCGAACCAACTGGCACATGAAGCAATCCTGCGTCATCGTCATCACCTTTTTAAACGGAGAATCTATTTTGTGATAAATGTTCAGTTTTGATAGAGCAGTGATAGAGCTCTCCTAAAGGCACAACATACAGTTACATCTGACATTCAACTCAACTGTAAGTATGAATCAATATTCAAAAACAGGAAACCAGATGAAAGTCGAGCAACATAGATTTTTTTTTACTCATTTTATTTCATTTTATATTACACAAATGCAAATGGATGACACCTTTGAGATTTGTGCACATGTTAAGATTGTGTACTAAGGAAGAGATGACTAGATATCCTCAGCATACATTGCAAACCCTAAATAAACATTAAAATCTGCTGAAGCTGGATGGGGTGGTTCTATACAACTTTTGTCTTTTTTTTTTCTTTTTTGTAGCCTTGTACTTTTAAATATTTTTTTCCCTCCAACCTTCCCTGAATTCCCAGAGTGAGTTTATATTTGGAGCATTTTTTTCCCGATAAACCATTTCAAGTGAATATTTATCACCTCAGAAAGCGACATTGATGTTCCTAGAACATATATTGTTGTGAAGAACCATATTCTGTACACTACTTTTTATGTGACTGGCAGCTTGATTTAATGACAATATATCCAAATTAAAATTAGGACCATGCTGTTGAGTTGTTGGATGGTCCCTCAGGCCAGGAACGAATTTGCGTTTAGAAATTAAAGTGCATTGATTTCCAAAAGCCAAAGCACAGAGGAATGCTTGGATTACTGCACTGAAGTGAGATGCCTGGATACACACTTACTCCAGGATCTGTAACATATTCATACTTGGATACATATTTAATAGTGTTGCACACTATGAGTGCTCAATAATGCTGTTTTTGAGTTTTGTTTTGTTTGTGTACAGCACAACCAGTGTTATATCAGGGTCTAACACACATTTAAAGTGCATGTCATATTTTTAACAGGTGTGTAATTTGCCAAACCACGAAAACTAATCAGCTAGCTAGTTAAATCTAAACATATACAGTAACCGCTCACAAATTCTTCTTTCTTAGCCACAAATCATGCTGAATGCAAGTTAGACAGCATTTAAGATGACCAAGATTCACTATACACAATACAAGCACCTTTAAGAAAATAGTTGTAAAGACCTATTCATTGTTTAAACTTTAACCAACCAACCAACAACCAAGTAAAGAAACACTGTGTGTTCACTGTGGTGCACACACATTTCTGATCTGTTTCAAAACGAGGTTGGCGTAAAAACTATAACCCTAGTAACATCGCTTTTGTCATTCTTAAGGAGGCATATCCTGATCGTTTATTTATTGAGGAAAATGACCCAACATTATATATCTGTGAGTGGCAAAAGTATGTGATTGTCATCCTACTGACTGAAAACACCTGACTCTTAATTTCACCTTCATATTAACTGCTAGTCCTAGGCAATCAGGTGATGCATTGGCATCCTGTTTTATTTAAGGAACTGGGATCTATCAAAGTCTGATCTTCACAGGATTCACTTGTGGACTTGTTGCATTTTCCGGTTTGACTCTTTTGTTCCGTTCATGATACAAAACCATATCTAAAGAGTTTGGACTGTACCAATCAAGCTGAAAGAAGAAATTCAAGTCCATTGTTACCCTCTCCAGGAGTTGTTGACCAAGAAAGATCACTCCAAGAGCGACACATGTAATAGTCTGCAAGGTCCCAATGGAACTTAGGTTGGTTAAATTCTAAGCAACTAATGGCCACACTCACATTGGATAATGTTAATGTTTATGAGTCCACCATCAGAATAACACTGAAAAAACCGTGCATGGCAGGATTGCAAGGAAAAAACACTGTTCTCCAAGAAAAGCATTGCTGCCCATCTACAGTTTGCTAAAAATTATGTTTACAAACCTGAAGGCTATTAGAAAAATGTTCTAGAAAGATGAGACCAAAATAGAAATTTTTAGTTTAAATGAAAGAAAGGAAAACACTGCATTCCAACATAATAACCTCATCACATCTGTGAAACCTGGTAGGTGGTTTGGAAATATTTTGCTGCATCTGGACCAGGGCAACTTGCCTTCATTGATGGAACAAGTAATGGTAAATAATACCAACGAATTCTAAAGGAAATTTTCAGGACATGGGTCCAAAAACTGAATCTCAAGAGAAAGTGGGTCATGCAACAAGACAACAACCCTAAGCATACCAATCGTTCTACCAAAGAATGGTAAAAGAAGAATAAAATTTCTGTTTTAGAATGTCCAAGTTGAAGTCCTGACCTTAATCCAATAGAAAATGTTGTGCAAGTAGTTCATGTGAGGAAATCCACCAACATTCCAGAGCTGAAGCTGTTCTGTATGGAGGAATGGGCTAAAATTCCTCCAAGCAGATGTGCAGGACAGATTAACAGGAAGTGTTTAGTTGCAGTTATTGCTGTACAAGAGGGTCTGAAAGTAAAGGTTTACACACTTTTGCCATTCACAGAAATTTAATACTGGATCATTTCCTTCAATAAATAAATGACAAGATATATTTTTGCCTCCTTTGTTTAACTGGATTCTCTTTATCTACTTTTAAGACCAAAATTTGATGACGTCTCAGATTGCAGAAATCTAGAAAATTTTATACGGTTCGCAAACTTTCAAGCACCACTGTATGATAAATTATGTAGTTTGTTAAATGTATTGCTAAATATGTCTTGAGGGCCACATACCAAACAATTTGTTGCATTATTCTTTTCATTATTGCAACAACCCTAATCTCAAAATTAAAAAAAAAAAAAAAAAAAAAAAGCTTTGTTTATTCGCATGGTTTGTAAGCCAGTAGCTTTTTTTTTAATAGACATCAATCATTTTGATTTCCTTTAAAATATCAAAGTATTTATCTGTTGAGTTTGTGTTTCCTTTTTACATCAAAAGGTTTCTTATATAGACCTCGCAAGCCTTCTCTAAAGAGAAATCATTTCTGTTCGCAGTAGAGAACAGAGGCAGTACACGTTGTGCCTGCTTCGTGTTGAACTAAAGCTCCAGCAGTGGGTTGTCTTTTCCCTATTGAGATCGAGGGTGTTGCTTACAGAGATTGAGCAGTTCTCTACAGAGCTTGGGGAGATTCTCGGTTTAACAGAGGCAGGTGCGTTGGACTTTTGCGCTTGTTCACACTGAGCTGATCCTCCTACGGTGGGTCATTATCACAACAGTTCAGACGAGACCCTCTTCTCCCAAAGCTCCTGCTCCAGCCTTTTACTACAGACAGTCAGCGTCCTGCTTCAGAAAAGCTCACTGAGAACTGGAGATCTGATTGACTACAGCCAGATTTGTGCATATTAATGGCTTTAGTCACTGAATTGGCAGCAGTTGAGGTCTTTTTTCCTTTTTGATGCAGTTGCAATTTTTAATATCTCAAATGCTTTTATAAAATAAAACACAAGTGTCTTGTGGACATGTCTTCTGCAGTCTTCTTCTTCTACTTCCACTGTGATTACCCATGATGGCAATTTACAAAAGAACACAACATGTAATGGTGGATAGACCATCTGACTGTGTCGCTGTTTTTTTTTTTTTTTAAAGTAAAAGAAAAACAGATGAATTTGCTCAAACATCTTAGGTGCTTTTGATACTTTACTAGGTGTTTGAAAAGCAGTGCAAGTTGCTAACTAACTGATCAAATAACAGACCTGTTCTCACACTATTTCATTTATTTAGTGTGATGAAATGCTTTTGGCATGGAATGCACTCACCATTTAAGCACTTACGGTTGTGAAAACACTGTGTCCTGGGTAACTGCAAAGTATTAATGCCAAGCATGAAAGCTATCTAATGACTGCAGCCAGGAATTTACCTAGGTGTTAATTCAGCCACGCAAACACTGGGGGGAAAAACGCATAATGACTGTGCAAACATGTCGAGAATGTAAATATTTTCCTCCGATGTGTTGGAAAATTACTGAGAAAAGATTTACTATTATGACTAATAATTCACTGTAATTACACTTAGCACCTATTACAAACTGGGAACTTTTGAACTCTAAGCAATGATAAACTTAACTTTGGAAAACAAAATAGAAAGAATTTGCTGTTTTTAGACTCGCTTATTAGCACTAATGCATGTCACATTTTATTTTTTTTTCTAATGCTACCATTTAATGACCTTTTATATATTATTAAGACACTGGCCTACTGCTCAAAAGGTTGTGAGTTCAAATCCGCCGCTGTCGGGCCCTTCAGCAAGGCCCTTCACCCTCAACTGCTCCGTGGTATAAATGAGATAGATATAAGTTGCTCTAGATAAGGTTGTCTGCCAACAGTGTTATAATAACAGTGCATAGAAAGACTAAGAACAGAGCTTAGAAAGGTTTTTAAAATCAATTTAGTTTTGAATAAAGCTAAAATCTTTTCACAAAGAAAGAGGCGAGAACCCTGCCTTAAGGTTAGGCACATGCACATATTGGCAAATGGTTTTTAGCACAGACTGTGATCAGTTTTGCATTTCTGTATCCCGCTTTGCTTTCCCCAACCTAAAAGTATCTGACTTCACAAAGTCTTGGATTTCTTTTTGTCTCACAAATGGTCAAATGTGAACTCTCATTAGACCCCCAGAACCATCGCTGGTTGAACTAACAGAATTATAGACTTCACTCAGAGCAATATTCAACTGGTCAAAAAGAAAAACAAACCCCTAACCAAAATTTAATGTTCGAGAAAAATGTCATTGCATGCTTATTCAACAAATAGCCCACCTTTTTCAAGCTAAAAAAACAGTAAGAAGATCACAATTTGCTACATGTAGACCTTCATTCAAATATTAAATCAGCCAATCATGTCTGCCTGAGCTTACAGGAAGGCTCCTATAACTCAAATAAGCACTTTTTACAACTGTGGTGAGCAGAAAAGCATCTCAGCACGAACAACATGTCGAATCTTAGCGTGGATTGACTACAAAAGCAAAAAAATAAAAAATAAAAATCGCATAACCTTCCAGGTTTTTTTTCCAGCCAAGAACAGGACTCAGAGGCTGCAGTAGGTACACGGTCACCAAAACAGGACAAGACTGGAAAAAAATGACCAAGCGATACTTTTTCCACTTTCATCAACTGTCTAGTTTAGCTGAAGCTGGGCTTTTCACAGTGAGGATGATGATCAAGTTAAAATAACTCAGAAACCTGTCATAAATGCTGAGGGAAACTGACATGAGCCTAACCCTCTTTGTTTTCCAGTTTTAGGAGTAACCAGAATTTAAAATGCTACAACTCGAATGTCTCTTTGAGATACATGTGAAACAGAACCAAATTTCAGCTCAGAACTATATACACACACAGGCAGTCTTCAAGTTACGATGGAGATGCGTCTGCCACACCCATCGTAAGTTGAAAATATCATATGTCGAACCACAGTGTTGAACCACTTAGCCTAGTTTAGGTATCTCAGCCTAGCTTAGCCCAGTTTAGCCTAGCTTAGCCTAGCCTGTCCAGGAGTCGTCCTGTAGAAGACATGCTATTGAATTAAAATTAGCCCTTGAAGCACACAAAAAACCCTTGGTAATGCACTGTACAGTACACCGGTACACAAGGTACGTCCATGAGTTGCGTTAGAGAGTGAGACATCGCGCTAGGCAAGTGATCCGGAGTGTACTTCCGGGTGACGTTGGCCTGACAGTGATGCCTGCCCATGAATTTTAAATACTTTCTAAATATTTTACAGTTTTTAGTGCATCGCAATCGTCATCGTAATTTTGAAAAATCGTAAGTCGGGCCATTGTAACTCAGGGATCACCTGCATAACAACATCACCCGTGATGGGTTTCTCTCAGGCCGCCAAGCATATATTTAAACCCTGAAACAAGTTTGAAATGCTATTAAAAGAAAAAAAATCACATAATCAGGCCCTCATAGCTCGCCATGTTAAGCTGAAAGTGCAAGGTCAAAGTGATCCAACCGAGTGTGTGTTTAATTGGGACAAAGTGTTCTAATGGACGATCACTTGAAATGGAGAAATGAGGCGTGATTGCTTTCATTATCGTCGGGCGAGGGGGCCTTTTAAATGCCCCTGGTGGCTATCAGGGTCAAAGCTGCTTGTGTGTCAACAAGCGTTTTACTTACACAAAGCATCGTTACACAAGCGATGTGTGTTTATTGTGCACAGGGAGAGGAGCAGAGAGACGGACAGAGAGAGTTCACGCTCGTTATGTGCATTCAGACGCTCAGGGTTAGTGCAGTGTGTTTATGATCACTGGCTCAGGACTGCGCTTATATAGGTTTAGGTAGATAACTAGGGGGAGCCCTTGAAGCGTCGCTCTTAGTGCTAATGAGTTCTGAAGAGCAGCACAGTGACATCACTCAGCGGTTCCTCCTCTTCTCGCGCCGCTCACCTCATCTCTCTATTCGCCTCTCCTTATGTCTTCTCCCTTCTTCTCTCGTTGTCTTCCCATCATCATCTCATCTCCTCTCCCCTTTTTTGTGGTTCACTTCACATCATTCAATTTTTTTTTCACGGTTCTCCTCTCCTCTTCTTTTCTCCCCATCCTCATCTTCTCTCATATCGCTTCTCTGTTGCTCTCCTTTCCAGTGTTTTCCTAACCTTTTCCTTTTCTTTCTCTTCTCCTCTTCTGTCCTGTGCTTTCCTCTTCTGGAACCTCCCTTCTATCTACGTGTTACTATTTTCTTCAAGTCTTTTTAAATCATTAATTTTCTCCTCTTCCTTTTTCACATTCTCTGTGCTCTCCTTATTTCTCCTCTCCTCTCCTAGTTCTCCCGTCTCTCTTCTCCTCTCCTCTTTTCCTTCACTTTTCTACTATTCTCTCCATTCCTCTCCTCAACCTGTCATATCCTCTCTGATTCTTCTCTCCTTTCCCCTCCCTGTGTTCTCTTGTTTTTGTCTTCTCCTCACTTTTTTGGTTCTTCTCATTTTTGCCCTTTCCCTCTCCTTGGTATCTCCTCTCCCCTCTTCATTTTCTTATCTGCTCACCCCATTTTATCCTCCCCTCTTTCCTTTTCTTTTTCTTCGTTCCTCGATTTCTCTCCTCTCCTCTCCTCTCCTCTCCTCGTGAGCTTCCCAGTGCATTAAATGAGTATTTTGCAGCCCATGTCCTGATGTTCTAAGGTGAATTTAAATAAACCTTTGCGGCTGAGAAATCATTCACGTTTCAGTGAGAGTAGCAGGTGAGAATGAGCCTTCAACCCAGCTTTAACAAAAACATCTAAATGACTGTGAATACATACCCTCTCCCTGTCGTGCCTTATAGCTCTTCAGCATCCTCAATAACACAAATGTGTGTGGGTGTGGGGGTGTGGGTGGGTGGGTGGGGGTGTGTGTGTGTGTGCGTTACTTTGACTGTGTCTGGATAAAAGTAAAGGAAACCAAGAGAGACTCATTCCACAAAAAGATGAGGCAAGTCTGAGGTTAAAAAGAGCAGTTCCTTTCTCCTCTCTCTCTCTCTCTCTCTCTCTCTCTCTCTCTCTCTCTCCGTTACACACATAGAGAGCGGTAGAACAGCAGACACGCAGTGGTGGTTTAACGAGCAGAACAGGGGAACATATGGAGCATGAATGCAGCCAGCTTTACTCCCAGCTTCATCATCAGCTTCACTGCTGTAGGCCTCAAGTTCTCTCTCTCTCTCTCTCTCTCTCTCTCTCTCTCTCTCTCTCTCTCTCTCTCTCTCTCTCCCCCCCAACTTCCTTTATCCTGCTTTCATTATTTTTGCACCCACACTCAATCGCTCAGTGTCTCAACCTCTCTGTCTGCCCTTTTTTTATAATCCAGAATGGAAAAGTGCATTGATTGTACATTTCACACTTCATCAAACACGTTTTAATGTTTTCTTTCTTTCTTTTTCTTTCTTACATTGATCAGCTTTTGCATTTATATATATATATTTTTTTTCTATTGTATTTTTTTTTAATCCAGAGCCATAAAATAATTTCTGTTACACTAGTGTGTATCTTTTGGTATCTAACTGTGGCAGATTGATGAGCTTAACTAGATAAAGAAAAATAACAAATATACTGTATTTTAAAATGGTAATTCCACGTGAAAATCAAGCCTTTAGTGTAATACAAAGCAAAGCTAACCTGTGATTAACCTCTTTCCCCGCTTCATGTTCCTACCTGTAAAAACTGGGAAAATTTCATTCCAATACTAATTGTTTAAATTTTGAATTGAACCTCTGGAGACTTTATAATTTAAGTGCTGGTTTTTTCTCTCTCCCCCCGACAGTGTAGCATAATGAAGCTCACCCTTGCAAATGATAAAGAAAATGTCCATTACTCTCATCAAATCAAACATAATTCAATTAAATCTGTTATTGAGTTACGATGAACAGAGTGAAATGGTTTTCTCTCCACCAAACCAATTTTATAGTCAGTTTTGAAAAAAACAAAACAAAGTTATTACATTTTCATGAAGCAGCGAAATTGGATTTAATGAAGGGAGCTTTCCCATGCACATGAGCACCACTCAGGCAGAAAGATAAGAAGATGTGAGAAAGAGGATTAAAAACACAAATGGCATAAAAGGAAATTAGTTTCATTTCAACGTGCTGTCATTTCTCGCAGTAATTATGCTTGATGTCAAGTTTACAGTTCTCAAAAAGAAACTTATGTGATTGTGTAACTGAACAAGACGAGACTTTCTTTTCTGGAAAGTGAAAGCTAAATTCCTCCTTTAATCTCTCAACAACTACTAAAACCAAACAATTAGCCACAAATCAATATGATAATGAACGGCACCATGACGTTTATCTTAACCCTGGAAACCCCAGACCACCTTATAATAGGAAAAATATCTCCATTGGCTAAAATGACAATACAGAATCAGTAAATTAACCCTTTCCTACTACATGTTATGAAATGGTCCATATGAGCCCTCCTGGGATGTCCACTAATGTCCAACAACCAATGAGTGAGTTGAATATAATGGTGAAATAACCATTTAGGTCAAATTTGACCTTTTATTTATTGTGGTAAATAAACATTTACCACAAATCCGAATCTCATTTCAAAATCCATCTTTGAGCTACTTGTAACCTAGAGGAAGGACAAGGATCTGCTCCATATCATGATGATAAGGAATTGGGTATGATAATGGATCCTATATAATGTGGAGGGATTTGGGTGAACAAAAAAAAAAAAGGAATCCAGTGTCACATTCAAAAAAACATATTACATACACATGTGTGTGTGTGTGTGTGTGTGTGTGTGTGTGTGTGTGTGTGTGTGTGTGTGTGTGTGTGTGTGTGTGT
>JAQLOM010000038.1:7031836-7043889 GCA_030068315.1 Chrysichthys thysi | reverse complement strand
CTTAATTAGTTGCTAGATGTTCTCCCAGCTGAATCTTTTTAAACTTTCTTGCTTTTTCAGCCATTTGTTTCCCCCGTCCAAACTTTTTTGGGACCTGTAGCAGGCATCAAATTGAAATGTACTCATTTAGTGGATAAAGGTGTACAATTTCCCAGTGTGAACATTTTTATGTTATCTATGTTCTGTTGTGATTAAAATATTGGCACATGTAATTTGAAAGTCTTTTAGTTTTCATTTTATTCAACTTTAAAGTACGTTCCATCTTTTCTGGAATTCGGGTTGTATGTTGGGTTGTGTTACTGGTTTACTAGCATACATACTTTTTGGATTTTATTGTAAGTATTGGTTTGCAGGTATTTACACTGGTTGTTGAAAAGAATGTATTTGCATGGCCGTTAATTAATATACTAGTATACTGTTTAATAGCCTTTACACTTTTTTGCATATACAGTGGAATCTTGCATTGCGAGCATAATTTGTTCTGGAGACGTGCTTGCAATCCAAATCACTCATATATCAAAGCGGGTTTCCCCATAAGAAATAATGGAAACTCCGATAATTCGTTCCACAACCCACAAATATTTATAGAAAATGACAAAATATAATACAAAATATAAAGTAAAAATACATAAAACTGTCATGAATCTGCCCGCTCAGATCCCGCGTGCAGCACACCTGTTCGGAGCACTCCCAATAGCGCCGCATGTCGGAGAACTCACGAGACTAAAAACTACTTCCTGGTTTTCCTCCACAAAGCCACTGCGCCTCACATGGGTGGTGACAGGTGTATCGGATTGGGACTGATTGTGGGAGCAATAAAAGACTCACACATTAGTTGCCATTTTCCATGCTCTTGCCTTACTATTCCCATGTTTGCTTTCTTCGGTTCTGATTTAATTTCTGTTTCTTGTTATTCAACCCCACCACACCTGACAAAAACAAAATAACCTGCACTTTACCTTAAAAAAAAAAACATGGCTGGTGTGAGGGAGAGGACTTTCACTACAATTTCCAGAATCACTGCAGTCTGTCGGCTCATTGGGATCTTTTTCTTTTCGTGTGACTTTAACAAGGAAACTAATCACTGATCGCTGCTCTTGACTCCTTTTGAGGATTTGGTGAAAATGCGACATTGCATTGTCATTAAACAGATTCATCACTTGCACTGCTACAGCCTTATTCAGGCGGTGCTTTTCTACAAAATTTTGCACTCTTTCCCACATTTTGCACATCTCCCTGATCTCATTTGAAGTGAAGGATTCCTCAGTCTTTTTCTATGCTAGGGCGGATGTTGACTATACGAGTGAGCCACAATCCCGCAGTGAGTGAGAGAGAGAAGTTGTGATCATGTGAGGCTCGTCAAACGGAGCATATGCATACTGCTCGTATTGCAAGACATCGCTCGTTCATCAAATAAAAATTTATAAAAATTTTGTTTGTCTTGCAAAACACTCGCAGACCAAGTTACTTGCAATCCAAGGTTCCACTGTGTTAGTTTTATAGTGTGTATTAAACGTTATTGAAGCTAGTGTATATATGTGGCAGCCAGGGAGAACCCTTCACATAGTGAAAATTTTGCCTAACATTCAGTTATATAGTATATATTTCTACTATTAACAATTTCATGCTTTCCTGAACTTGCTTATAACCCAAACACAAGCAAGGTGGTCAGATTTTAGGATCTCATCTCATAGTTACAGCAGATATTTGATTACAAGCAAAATTGATTAGGCTTATGTCCATTTCGCTAAGGCATGCCTGACATTCACTATGTGAGGTTTTGATGAACTATTTAAGAATTAAATTAAGAATTTTGATGAACTATATAGTCTCTAAAAGCTGATGTCTCAAATTTTGTTATAGGCAGAAAAAAAACTATTTTATAGGTGGAAAATTGTCTGAATTAAAATATTTTCCAGTTTTTTATTTTTTTATGGTTGCTCACCAGACAGGGACTGGTTTCTCCAGAACAAACATTTATGTCGATTCCATCTTAGGTACATATCTTTTTTGTTTTGTTTTGCTGGACTACTAGCTCATATTTCATTGACTAAAATTTGAATTTGTTTGGTGAAATTCACAATTTCATTGTATAGATTTTTTGGGAAATGTTTCTGGGGAAAAAAAGTATAATTTGGCTGAGACAAAACATTGATTTGATGGTACACATAATCTGAATGTAAAATAATCAGTGTGAAAGGCATCAACTCAATCCAGATTTATGTTGACTGATGCATTTAGTTGAGTGATGAGAATATTCTTAATGCAAACAATAAAAGAAATTATTAATTAATTTAAAAAATCCTGAATGTCAATTAAGCAATATTGCAGGAGCAAGAGCGTGATAATAAACGTCCACTGATGATGCTGACTGTAGAAATGGTTTTGAACTAGGAAGTGGATATCGATGGGGCGAACACAAACGAATGTGACTCAGTTTCCCCATGAGTCCTGTTTTTTCAAGAACTACTTAAACTGCTGCCGCGTACACATAAAAACAGGCCAAATCATCCCATTTGCACACGGCTTTTATTGCCTATTATTAACTAGCTCATAAAATAAGATAAAATAGAACCACATGAAATGCTATTATTGATCTGCTGTGCAAACAGTTTGAATATGTGAGAGTGCTGGGTGGTGTGAGAGAGCAAAACAATGGGTTTTTGATCTCTTCTTAATTATCGTTAATGTTAAATTATCTGTAAGCTGTTACATTCAACACTTTAATGTGAGTTTATTTTAACTTTATTAGTCAAAAAGTCATTTTTGACCATTTTCATTCATTTCAAACTGTTTATCTTGACAGAAAGCAAAGGTGCAATATTATTGCATCTTTCAAGCACCAAGTGCATGGCCAAATCACCAGTAGTATGAAACAGGGGGAAGGGGGCAGGGCTAGAGTTAAAATCTTATGTGCAAATGTCAGTAAGCTCATCTACCATTTGTATTATTAAAAAAACACACTGCTCTCTTGGAATATTTTAGAATTCCAGTCCACTCCAATATCAAAATGTGGCATGGCTGGGTACAATGCATAAATATTTGCAAGACTGATATTGTCAATTAAATATTTATTTTAATTTTTCACCTCACCCCTCACCCACACTCCTGCAGCAGTCCGCCAGAGTTTGAATATCTCTGCACTAAACAATACAGTAAAGTTTAAATACATAATTTAAAAGGTTGTATAATTTCTTTCCCAGCATTAAACCCTAGTCTCCTCATGTAATAGTAGTGTGTTGTTCTGGTGCTTATGCAACGTTGATTACAGTATTCACTCAGTACATCTGAGGTCATGGAACTGAACTGCTCATTACACGCCATTGAGCTGAATTTCTGAAACAGCATAGCCTGCCAGAAATAATGAATATATTGTTTAGAATGTACTGGTTTCAATAGGTTCGGGGGAAAAACCAGAATCTATATAAAAGCTTTTCTGTAAATCCTCATGAATGTTGACAGATTGTGATGCACTGACAGCTGTGCTTTCTCTTTGCATCTCGCCGTCATTTTCTCTCGTTCTGATTCTCCCCTGCTTTAATTTGACACATAATTCAGCGATGCTTGAACAGCACTCTCCATACAAAAGTCAATAAAGCAACAATCAAAACACAACCCTGCAATTACCGCATACAGGTATGAACACAGAGGTTTCATTTCTCAGTGTACTGGGAATGGATTTTCACAAAAATCCTCTAAGTAGTGTTATGGTATTTCAGCCTTTTAAATTTTTGTTATGCAAATCTGGGAAGGGCGTTCAGAATATATGGGATTTCTGTGTTTACTGATTACAGCAACATGACATCAATATGCAGTTGTTCAATAATATTTAAACACCTGCATTCATAGCGTTATAGAGTAGCAAATACAAACGCTTTAATGTCTAAGGTCTTCTTTGTCATGTGTGACCTGATCCAGCCAAATGAGTCACAGTGACCCTTGGGGGGATGTCTGGCTCGTCTTCAAAAGGAAATCTATTTCAACTCTCTGATGTTAGGGTTAGTGTTCGGTGTAAGCATTATATTAATTAGCCTCATTAGTAATGATCTCAACAGAAGGTCTTCAAGGATTGTAAGACAAATGTGTGTGTGATGTAAGCAAAAACAAAGGTCACTGTGACTCGTTTTGCTGGATCGAGTCACATATAGTATAGTGAACTTGTAATTGAGTGCTTCTGCTTTAGCCAACTCCTAGCTACTTTTTTTTTTTTTTTTTTTAGCATAATCACACCTGCAAATGCTTTGAAGATTAATACACTTTGGGACATAATCAGAGTTGGTGTCTAAAAGATATGTACTGGTTAAGCAGCTGTTTAAGTCAGTTGTCTGTGAGTCCCATTTCATATTACACAAATCATCTTTGTGTAGTTCATGCCATCAAGGTTGCCAGATTGTTCTTGATTTGTTTGATATGGGGTTTTCAGTAGTATCTAGATGGTCACCCTTAGACACAAGTATCTGTGTTTAGACTAAGATTGCACTACTCAGACGCTGTTTCCACTAAGAGTGGAAACATGGCTCAAGTGTTCAGGAGCAAGGAACGTGGACAAGCAGCTGCGTTTCTCAAAAGAAGGGGATTGTAAAGACATTAGTTCCACTTTGCATACATACGTGCAAGATAGTTCAAGTTATCCTGCAGTTATTTGGAGTTTTGGTTATACAAATTCTCAGCATATTGCAGTATGATACTGCAATATCAGCAACAGACAAATGGCACTGGTATGGCTTCTCAAAACAACATACATGGGCTTAACTCGCTTTGCATTTTACAGGTCAACATGGAAAACTAACCAGGAATGTCCAAGAGTGGAACCCTCCATGTCTTTCACTGGGTGCAGTTTAACTTTTTACTTAATGTTTTACCAGCACATCCTTTTCCGAGACAATATGAAATGTTACAATGTTGTGGATTTTTAAATACACTTTAAGAGGTTAAAAAAAAAAAAGTTTAAATACATTAAAAAAGAAAGAAATATTAAAAAGAGAAAAAGATTCTTATGAATATGTACCCATTAACTAATCAAAAGCAAAACAAAATTAGTAAAATAGTAGGGGTGTGAACTTACTTTGCGAATTTGATTCCTAAGGCAATCATTTTATATTTACGATACCCTTGAATCTATTATGAATCAATGTGGTATGTTTTAAGACTTCGGCTGACGTTAATGTCTACCTTTAATTCACAAATGATGATCATCATCTTGTTACACATTTACACATTAGCTAATGAATATAAATTAATGTTATGTACCAGTTATCTGGGGTTTTTTTTTAAATAATTGATTTATAATCAAGCAGAATCAATAATAATCAAAATTGTCTGATCGCTACACCCCTAAAAAATAAGAACAAATGCATGGGAAAACAAACAAATACTTTATAATACTAAGAATATGGGGAGGAAAGTTCTAGAAAGCAGTTTCACTTTCTACCATTTTCTTTCTTCCGAATACCCTCAAGTACTGCACTTTACCTCTCCCAAACCCTGCTGTATGAAAATTTCTCACTTTGTAGTTCTGTGTGAGACAGGACTGTAATGTAGTCATGCTTGACAGCTTGTGGCAGGCGGCAGGTGAATAGTGGTGTTAGCGGTTTTCCTTGTCAGACCTAAGCAGGGGGCAAGACTGAAGTTTTAATTAGTCTTGTAATAGTAGCATTCATTATTAGCAACCCATAAAAAAAACTACATACCCACAACAACATTCATTCATCAGTCATTTTCAATTTTCAGTTCTCACCTTTGGTGGTGGTGGTCCTCAGGAAATGCATAGTTCAACTTCATTTGTTTTTATCATTTTTTTTTTTCATTTAATGGAGGGTATGATGCACAGTAGCATCAAAAATTCAGAGACCATATTGAAAATTGGAACTTTTTTTTTTTTGTTTCAATTTAAACTTAAAATAAAAAGGTTTTATAATTTTGGGGGGAAAAAGCTAAACATACAGACAAAATGTTCAATGTACTAAACATTAACTAAAAAGTCTGCACTGTATTTAGATCACTATTAAAATTTAAGCAAGTATGTGGTTTTGACCATGATAACTCTTAGGTTGTGTTCACATTACAAGCCTCATTGTGTTGCTGGTTATCTGAATCACCAACTGTCATGAACGGGGTGTTGGCAGGACACATGTGCGGTGAGCCGAGGAATAAATATATATTGATATATTTATTTAGAAGAAGAGATGGCAAACAAATCCAAAGTTGACAGGCACAAGAAGAATCCAAAATACGAGCAAAGGTCACGCGATCGGGCAAACAGGCTAAACAGGGCAGAGCAGAAACGTAAACACAAAACACAGTCCAAGGTCAAAACCGGAAGGCTAACAATACAACTGGGGCAGAGACAGGAATCGTAAAACGGAAATCAAAATGAGTCGATACACACAAGGCAATACAGGGATCAAAGGCTTGGTATTAACAGCGTCCGTGAAGAGCACAATACTTCGCGAAGTCTATTCCGAAACGAGAGTCTTTTATAGTCCAGGATAAACAAGCAACGGCTGTTTCCAATCACGTTGGATTTGTTTGCGCATGCGCCACTGGTGCTATCATGCGAATCACTAATGTGTTCAAGAAACGCATACAGTTCCAGCGGTGCGCCTTCGAGCAGTTCAAGTCTGCATCGCGAAAGCGGACGTGGCAGGGCGGAATCCTGACACCAACAATCACAAACTTATTTGTGAGATGACTTATGATATTAAAACTGACCAAATGTATGTGCTAGTAGTTAGATTATATACTTCAAATTTTGCTCTGGAGGATGGCTATATAGGTCTCGTCATAGCCCTTTACCTAACCCTAACCTTAACCCTAAGACTTAAAGCTAACACAACTGCTAAGAAGCAAATCTTCATAGGCAGCACAAACTGACCGAACACTGTGCTACCGGACTACCGCACTCGGTACATGCAAATAGGCAAAAAGCCACATGAATTCCGATCTGAGTGTTCTTATTCAAGTCAAATAATACCAAATCGGATATGTATACGTTTTAGGACTACATGTGACGGTGACTCAAATCTGATCTGAAAAGATTGGAGCGTTGAGAAGATCAGGTCTGTGCCTTATTAAAGACAAACAATCAGATTTGAGTCATTTCAGCCTGGTAATGTGAACATAGCCTTATTGTTTCCACTGAAGCACATATTCTTACAGCAGTGATGGAATTCCAATGGATTCAATTTAACATGGTTCGAGTTTTACACATGTAAATTCAAAGAGAGTCCATGCCAGCTCAAGTGCCATATACTAAGAAATTCTGTAATTCAAAGTATATACTTCTAAGATTTTACTTTTCACTCAAGTTGTTGCTGATTATATCATTTGTAATAAGTTTTTGAATTAAAAGAAATGCAGCATAGAAGTGGTTTAATTAGTGGCTTTGGATTTGTTGATAATGAGAATAATAAGCCTTATTACATAATTTACATTATTAAAACTCTCCGCAGAGCAAAATGTGTTGCGCTGCACAAAATGAGCCAATCACTTCCGTTAGAGTGTTTCCTTTCCTTTCATCATTTTCTATGCAATAAAACGGCAATAGCTTTCGCAGTCCTCAACACAGCTCACAGGAAATGTGATTCCCTTGACCACCTTTAACACGGAGTCATTAATTCATTTACCATATCCTTATTTCCTCCTATCCCATTTTGACTGACATGCCCCTGAGGGCTCGCTCTGTTCTGCTCTGTTTGTCTCACAATACTTCCTGTAGATCTCAGACTCAGCTCTGCTTGTGTAAAGCACGGATCGATGGAAAGTCACTCGAGCTGAGCGATCTGTCAGCAGGGAGCGTCAGCATTGCTGGCCATACTCACTGTGGACCCCTGATTTTATTTACCTGAATTGATGTATATTGTGTGTGATCTTTCTAATTGATTAGTGTGTCTGTCATGTAAAATAACAAATGGCTATAGGCAAAGATCATGCTGTGCCTCAATTAAAGCAGGCTTATGCTTAACATAAAATGCTAAAAAAGTGTGAGCTCTAAGGGTTTGTATTCCATGCTTGCCTGTCTATTTCTAGACTCTGAAAAATGTTTAGATTGTTGCAAGTTGGAAAACATCTTCATGTTTTCAAGTTAATTACATCAGTGGCTTAGGGTACTTGAAACGTAATTACACCTAGCACGTGGTGCATTAGGTCGCATTGGCTCTTCACAGCTCCGTAGTCCTTGGTTGGATCGTAAGGTCGGGATCCGCTGTGGAATTTCATTTCTTCCCTTCATCTGGTTCTCTGGTTTCCTTCAACCTCCCAAATCCATGCAAGTTCATAGCAGCTCTGTGAAACTGGGTGAATGTGTGGCATACAATGGCATCTCACCTCACATCCAGCGTTTTCAGGAAAGACCCCGGCCGACCATGATCCCGATCAGGATAAAGCAGTTTCTGAAGACGAATGAAAAAGAAAAAGTTGCTTGATTAAAACTGCGATAAGACATTCTACTTTGGTAAGATATATTACTCTAAAACATCCTGCTCTTACACAATACCAAGTGACACGACATCTAATAAATGGAACTAATGAAAATTTATATCCTCATTAAACACTTGCCCAATCGTGAAAAGATGAATGTTTTAGGATTGTCTGCCAACAATTTACTTGCTATGGGTCATATAACTTCATCTTCATTCCATTTAAATTGGGAGCCCTTCAGCAGGAGAAAGAAAATAAACTCGAACAGAAAAGGACAATGATACAGAATGATTAAAAGGCTGTTTTAACGACAGCTACATATACTGTATAAAACCACTTTCAAGACTTTTCTAGAAATAAATGAAGCCATAAATGATGTAGCTGTAGTTCTGGAAGGGTCCACAGTGTAGGATTTATTAGCAAAAATAGAACACAGTATTCACAAGTATGTTTACCTATTACTTGCAACGGTGAATCACTGTCATTTTCTTAAGCTTAGAATGAGCCCTTTATTTCTACATAGCATGTTACACTGCTACAGTAGCGCAGAACGGGCAAACTGCTACAGAGTGACTTTCACATTTCACTTTTTTGCAAGTGAATTCAGAAGGCAGCACTGGAAGGAATAGAACAAATAGGAAACGAAGACAAGGAAGAAGAGAAATCAGTGTTTGCTGGTGATGGCTAACAAGTATGAGAACCCAAATTAAACAAAAAAAAAAAAAAAAAAAAGGAATGTCATATTTGTCATTTGGCATGAAAAAAGTGTGAATGTAAATACTTGGAAGTATGCTGCGGGCACCTGACAGCCACTGAATGTTTTAATACATGCTTGGGAAGTCTGGGTTAAAGGAGGATTATTCAAACCCCTACCACATAGAAAACACCTGAACCTGACACTTATTACAATAATTCAAACGATGATAGAGAAATGTTTCCTTTGCTTTTCTACTATGCCTGTCAACACAGACATGTTCAAACAGTTTGAGCAGCAGCAGATGAATAGTGAAAATGTCGGCGGTGTGGAAGGATTTCACACTTTCTACAATTTGTAATCACTATTCATGCCAAGTATCAAGAGGGGGTCCAACGCCAAAGGAGTTCTCCACTACGGATTTGATACACCACTCCGAAACATGGCATCCCACTCAATATGCAGAAAAACAACAGAAGTAAAAATGATCGTGCCTGCTAGCACACTACCACCATCTGTAGCCACAGTTCTTGAAGAAAGGGAAAAATTCACAAATGACAGTACTGAAACACAAAAATAATGAAAAAATAAAGAAAGAAAGAAAAAAAGAAAGACAAAATGATGGAATTCATTTCCTTGGCTGATCTCTGTTCTTGATTTCACAGGCTATAGAGTAACATATCTCCCACAAACATGTCTATCAGAAAGGAGCACACACACACACACACACACACACACAATCACACGAAGATCTTCCAGCTTTAGGTTTTGCTTTTCACCCTAGTGTGTCCTAGTGTTTCGCTTTTGGTCAGGAATTTTCATTTCAGTGTATTGAGTAAAATCAACCAAGTAGAAACATTCTCACCCTACATTAATTTAATGGCTTCCCATTAAGTCTTTTTTTTTTTTTTTAGATGTAATGTGTAAAAAGTTTATGACAGCAACATTAATCCCCATGTGAATGGGACTAAAGATGTTTTTATAGTCTGTGCAACTAGTAGCACAAAAAAGTCAAAACAAAAATGTCACAGCAATGAAAAGACTGACACAGGATGTAAGCCTTATTGTCTGGGTGACCCCCAACATCCAAATCGGAATCTCATCCTTTTACTGCCAGCCATAGTGGATTTGATGAAGGTGAGCAGTTAAGAAGAAGAAGATTGATTGAGGTAAGTGAATCTTCTCACACACACATTTCATTTAAAACACTGCTGAGTAACCAACAAACTGGTCTGCAGCCAAAGAGGTTTACATGAACAATCTCTCTCTCTCTTTCTCTCCCAACCCATCACTCACTTCCTTTAACTTTCTCTCATTTGCTTTTTGTCTTTCTCATCTCCTCTTTCTCTCTCTAATTTTATAATCACCCCTGTGAATTGACTCTCAGTCTCTTGACAAATTACCAGCCTGCTTTTGCCAAATATTATGTTGCTATAATAAATATTTCGATTGTGACTAGAAGGCAATTTTTTAAATTACAGTTTGAGTTTTGAGCAGCCGAATATTTTTTTCAGCCTCACTTGCCTTGTATTTTTAAAAATCCCAGAATAATGGAGGACATGGTTCTAGACAAGCTCCCCCCCCAAAAGACCCTTTCAGGGCATTTTTTCCCGAAGAAAAAAAAATTAGGCACCAAGATTGAACGACTGCATCAGAGATTTTTGGATGTTCGCAAGAACAAAGATCAGTCAAGTGATCAGATGTCAATGAAGCTCATGTTTAAATGTCTTTTACCTCAAGTGATGAGACAGATGATGTGAATGATGCTTAGAACCTGATTTGTACATCAATTAATTCTTCGAATTTAGCTCCAATGGTTGTCAGTTGGTGTGTGGAGTGGTTGGGGGGTGGGGTGGGGGTCAGTGATGCCCAATAAATTGCTCTAACAACCTCCAACTGAACTGTTCAATGACTGCATAGATTTCCAAAGACAGCTTTCCTGAAATTTCAGCTATCATGAATACTTATGAGTTGATTTCCATTGTATGGCAACAATAGGGTCAACAAAATGCATTTTATGGATGGCACTCTTAAAGGCCTGCTTGATTGAGCCTTGGAAACAATGTGTGTTATTTGCCTGTTGGAAATTTCCTCATCACATGACAGCCTGCTGTGATTCAGGGTTCCAATGTGTTTGGTCAATTTTTCCAAAATAGTCTGGTGTCTGCCAGATCTAAGCCAGGCAGGTCTTAACTGCTTAACATCAAGTTAGAGGCTTGTACGGTGTGCAAGTGCAATGAACAATGGGGAGCCAGTTCCTGTTATTTATTTTTTCTCCGGATTGGGAATTGGGAGTTGATGGCTCAGTTATTAAAACTGTTTATCACAAGATATTATTTCAGAAAGAGCACATCCAGTGAGGCTTATGTGTCTGGGAGAGTTAACACTGGACTAAGACAAAACTGCAATCTTAACCTTTGCCCAGAACGTAATAATGGACCAATAATCCAGGCACACCAGAGCAATAACACTGCACATCTGCAACATCAAGCTCTTTCTAGCAAAATGTGAAATTCTCAGTAATTTATTAGAGAATTATAGAGTAATTGAAGTCTTTACATTTCATCTGTACAGTGCTTTAATTAAAAGATATTGTCTCAAAGCAGCTTTATGGATATCTGGAAGTTTATGTAGATCCCTAACGAGCAAGCCTTGGGTGACAATGTCAGGGAAAAACTCCCAGCGATGACATGCGGAAAAAACCTTGAGAAACCAGATCACTTCTGGGCCATGGGATTAAAAATCATTAAAAAAACAAGAGTAAGGAATAAAGAAAAAGAAAAAAGTTCTGGGATGAGCACAGGTCAGTGTTTATGATTACATCAGCACTTCTGTTCAGGGGAAATTATCCCAAAATCCTAAAAACTTGCGCGCGCACACACACACACACACACACACACACACACACACACACACACACACACACACACACACACACACA
>JAQLOM010000038.1:7012636-7023847 GCA_030068315.1 Chrysichthys thysi | reverse complement strand
CACACACACACACACACACACACACACACACACACACACACACCCCCACACACACACACACACACACACACACACACCCACCACACCCCCTCCATGGCTTGGATTGTCCACCCCTGTCCTAACCCTAATTACCAAGGTTACCATTATGGTCAATTAAACACAGCCCCAGATTATCAAGTATGCTCTTATGCAAAATGTGATATGTTGTATGCAATATGTAAACAGAAGGTCTGTGGTTTGTGTGTGTGTGTTGCATTTTAAAAGTTTAAGAAATATTGAGTCAGTTGTAATTACTTCCAGGTGGGGAAATGTCATTGTTGTAATTCTTAACGACAGAAGGAAGCTAGAAGTATGCACAGTAGCCAAAAAAAAGTGAATGCGGTCCTCCAAAAGGACGCAGAAAGAGTGGAGATCTACCGCTCCTGCCAGTATCTTCCTGCTGCTTTTTCATATAAATAAACTCCAGCACTGGCCGCTCTATCTGTGTGAGAGTGAGGAAGATGATGCACAGACGGAGACAGACTGTTTTATAAATCCGAATACAATTTATTTGTTTCCTCACCGATCATTCAGACCCAAGGTTAAAGCTAAGGAGCTTGAATGTGAGCATTAGTCAGAAAGGCTGATAGAACCTGAGCATCTCTGCACTTTACATACAGTCTGTGTTTTACTGCGATGGAGGATATAGCACTAGTGCATTGGCACAATACCAACTCGTCCTTTCCTGTTTTAAAAGATTCAGCTGTCATAATTCGGTCTATTTGCAATGAAATCCTTACCCATGGCTCATCATTTGTACAAGCTTGGTCTCAAAGATTTTACAGCTGTTCTTTAAAAATTGCTGACTAAATGCCTACTATGCTTCGGTGAACTGGTCCTTGTTGTGCATTTGGTAGCAAAGGGAGAAAAATGGTAATCATATTTCACATTTATTAATCTGTTCACTGACAGAGGCCCTTTAGGAGAGCAAAGCCAAAGTCAAACAGGAAATACATTTGTAACAAATTAGACTGCAAACACCAAACATGCCTCTTCAGCAAATGTCCACTCTGCTCGGGAGCCGGGAGCTACAGTACACACTGAAGCAACGGTGGAACCGAGCATATATTAAGGTCAGACAGCCCCAACTCTGGAATATTAAATGGACTTGGAGGATACATTTGTTTTACATTTCAGGGAGTGAGAGATCAAATGATTAGATTAGAAATGATAGAGAAGGTGCTGTTTTCTCTAACCGTTAGCTTTCTTGTTTCTCAGCCAGTTTTAGTATGCAGTGCCGTCTGGACAACTGGGATCCCCCCCCCCCCATTCAAATCTGGAAGAATAAACAAGATTGGAAACGTTTAGTAGACCAAATACTCAATATTCCATTCACTATATAAATGAAAACAAATTTGTGCTATTGAACACGTTAAATCCATTTTACTAAAGATCCGATTTTCCACGAGTCTTATTGAAACATGCATTTATATGAAACTGACATGGCTATAATCTAACATGGATCATCAAGGTTTATACAGACTAGTGGAGTCTGTGTCAGCTCTAGGGCATGCGCTCATTAAAGCGAAAGGGGGACAAATACTATGAAATTTTGAAATTCATATAAATACGGTGGAACCTTGGACTGCGAGCATAATTCGTTCTGGAGACATGTTTGTAATCCAAAGCACTCGTATATCAAAGCAGGTATCCCCATAAGAAATAATGGTAACTGAGATCATTCGTTTCACAACCCACAAATATTCATATAAAAATGACAAAATATAAGGTAAAAATACATAAAACTGTACTGAATTTGCCCGCGCGGAGCGTGCCTGCAGCGCACCTGTTCTGAGCAGTCCCAATAGCGGTGCAGGTCAGAGAACACACCGCTAAAGACTACTTCCTGGTTTTCTTTAAAAATTCTTGCTCGTCTTGCAAAACACTCGCAGACCAAGTTACTTGCAATCCATGGTTCCACTGTATTTCTACAAATCTGCTTTCCATGCAAGTTGTTGGAATGAAAAAAATAATTATTTGGAATGAAAAATAGAGGCTCTTTCACAAATTGTCTCAGACGTTCTCTTCACTGTATACAGGCTCTGTTAAAGAAGCCCTCATTGCTCAGGTACAGTAAGTGGCTTACAGTAAAGTCACACTCCACATGTAAAAAAGCACATGATTTGCATGTTAATTTGATAAAGATTGGGTTTGTTATTGTCTTATATTGTAACTTTTTGCAGGTGTGTACATTTCTGCCTTTCGTATCCCCCGTAGCCTGTTACTACTGTAAATAGACCTACGGATTGAGTGACAGAAAGTAAAATAAATGGTCATGTAGTGTTTGGTGGATCCAGAGCCAAGCTAGGTAAATGAGTGCAAAGCATGAGAATTCACCCCAGATTAGACTCCTGTCCATCACTACGGGACACTATTTAGACCATACAGTATATGAAGAAAACTTGCACTGGTTCAGTTACATTAACAGATCCATTTACTCTGTGGAGCAATGACTTTAATGACAATGACAGTTCTTACTATTACACCACTGTGCCACCCAGTTCTATATTTCTTCTTTTAAGAGTACATTTTTCCCTTGTGATAAACAGACAGACAGATACACAGATGAATATACAGACAGACAGATGTGGCCATATACCGCTTTGCTTGACTTGTTTTACACATCAGTGTGTAATCTCTCTCCTGCTTGCTCAGCATTCATTACAGTTTTACAGCACTGTAAATATCCCACAGCTGTTACACAAGACAGCAGATCACTGACTGTCTGAGTGACAACATAACATATTGATCATGAAGACCATGAACTGGCCTTGAATTAATTAAATGCATGAGTTCATTACCTCATATGACACAAAAGACAGCTGTAACTGCAAAATGACAGGCATATTTAATAGAATCAGGTTAAATATGGAAGAAATACTGTAATGTTTTCATTTGTACAATCTGGATGAGTGTGTATTGTGGCCTGCAATGGATTTACACATATCTGCTTCATGTCCAGGGTTTCCAAGTTATGCTTCTGACTAGCTAAACTCTAGCGGTCTCTTTAACCAAACATGAAGCACTGAAAGATGCACTAGACACATTTTAAAAGTAGTTCTAGACCTGAAAGAAGTATACAATTTTAAAGATACCTGACAAATAAAACAGTGATTGGCTATATTGTCATTTGACAGATCTTGCCATTTTCTACATTTTAGGCTTTTGTTGTTTCTAGTTCTAGACCAGCAATAGTTGGTTCTACATGTGAACCCTGGCTGAGAGCATGTTCTTTAGCTGACAAAACATGAAGGAAGGCTTCGAGATTAGGCCTCAGCTCTGAACCAGTCCTTGAACTGCCTTGGTGGAAAAGGGTTATAAGAAGATACACACAAACCATACATAATTTCAGGAGAGTGGTGTAAGTGATTTAATTAGGCAGCAAAAGGCTCTAAAAATGACAAACTGTTACTTTAATATGTTAGCAAATGTTTCTTGTAAATGAGGAAATAAGTAGATGTGACAAAAGCAGCCTTTTCGGATACGATACAGTGGACCGGAGGCAGTTCAATATAAGTGCTGAGTTTCTTTGTTACAGCTGTGCTAAAAGCCATAGGCATAATCTCCCGTGGGGGACAAGTGGGCAGGGAATAAGATAGATCCTTACTCAACATACAAAATGAGAGGCAAAAATCATTATCAAGACCAGAAAATACTAAAAATGTACAATCTGGGAACTACTCTATACATCTAGGAAAATGATGAAAAACTGTCGCGCAAGCATGATTTAATACAAAAGCCTGAATCTCAGCAACAAAACAATTATGACTAAACATTCATAGGATTTCAAAATGTGTTCCATGTGTGTCAGCAAGTTAGAAATCCAACTGGGGGCATTTATCTCCCAGTGTAATCATCTGTCACTGATTAAACTGCAGTCTGGACTCAAAAGAAATTAGCCTTCTTCACATTCATTTTGTGTATTTTTCTTACAATCATCTGTGATGCTGTGGCACTTGGTTCCACAAAGTAAACAATTGTCCACCTGAAGACAGCTAACAAGAAAGAATCTGATGTGGATGCTGTCAATAAAACCTTATGATGTCTTTGAAAGAACGGTCTCTTCATGAGCAAGAGCTTGTATTAAAAACCCCAAATTTAATATTTTTGCTCTTAATTTTTGGCCTGATATATTAGTGTGTTTACTAACTGCATTCAGCAAAATCCTGGTCCCACCTTATCAAATATATAAAAAACATGCTGTGATCTCACAATTCTCTCACTGATCCATGAGATGAAATCCATGAGATACTCCATGGTTACTGAAAGAGACAATGATGCTAATTACAAGAAATAGGTGCCAGCGATGATCGGAGAAAGGAAGGAACCTAGGAAGCCTCTATGACAGGACTACGGACTACTTAAACAAAAAATGTCCAAAATTAGATGTTTCTTCTCCACTCTCAAGGCCTCTTTGGTCTTTTCTTGTTGCCCGTCTCTAGGGATACTCTATCCCCCAATGCTCACACAGAGGCCTAGCTTCGTTTTTAGCAACATTCTGCATTTTTCTTTACTCTCTCTCTGTTACTCACTTACACACAGCTGCTTTTGGGGGCTTCTGACCTTGCGTTTCTAAAATACGCTACTAAAAACAGCACTGCTTTAAGCCATTGTCTTCCTTTGTGATCATGGCAGGAACCCAAAAGACATTAAAATGCATTTTTCAAATGTAGGCCTGATTCCAAACATCTGCCAGAGTAGGTCAGTGTGAGGGGAGAATGTATAATAAGTAAGGAGTAAAACATGGCAGGGTGTGCTGTAATAGGAAATTAATCAACACCACCCCATAATTGATTATTTCTCTATAACATGTGGTTATTCCATTCATATCACAGTGATTTGCCAACAATTAATACAAGAACACTACATCCATTTTATTCATTAATTCTTACATTTAATGGAACTGAATGTAATGAGATTGTTAGTTATTTTTTATTTTATTACTTACATAGTAGTTGCTACAAGAAGTAAACAGAAAAAACTGATATAAGCCCCTGGCACTGGGGACTCCTTCCATACATTTTATATTCTTCTTCGCCATATGAGCTAAGATATTTGTCTATGAGTGAAGCCATTTTCACCCACATGTATATCCAAAATAACTTTCTAAATTTGTTCTTTTTTTTTTGTCTCCCATATTTTCCTGAAATCTCAGAAATAATTGCTTGTTTTAGAGATTTCCAATATACTAAGTTCATTCTCCATCTTATTTATGGATTTTTAAACACAGACTATTATTTCAATATTGCATATCATTGGCTCACTGGATGCTCTGTCAAATCACCCAAACTATATAGACAAAATATTCCCTGCTTCCAGTTTTATCATTTGATGTACTAATATAATATTGGTTGAGGCTTTAAAGCCACAGTACGGGACTTCTTTTTTTAAATTATTAAGCAGTGAAAGAACTTGAAGATCTTTAGTTATTCCCTTTTTTTTTTAAAAGCATGCTGTTCTTGTTTTGCCTCTCTTTTGACACCATACATCATATGCCACAATCTTATTCTCAAAATACGATACTGAATGTTTTCAAAGTCAGCACTGAACCAGAAAATGATAGAGATTAAACAAGAAGGATATGCAAACAGACAAATACAGTGGACCCTCAGCTCACTAACTTTATTTCTTCCGAGACTCTGTTCATTACCCGATTTGTTCGCGACCCAAATCAATGTTTCCCACGGAAACCAATGTAAATACAATTAATGTGTTTCAGCCCTCAAAACTTGTTTTTTTTTAAAGTGTATTATGGTTTTATGTGTGGCAATAAAACATAGTAACCTGCACGTTACCTTTAGAAAGACTCATGGCTGGTGTGAGGGAGACGGGAGAGGAGGGGGATTATTGTGTAGGATGACTCACTACAACTCACAGAATCACTGCAGTCTGTCGGCTCACTGGGATCTTTTTTGGAAACTATCTAATGATTGTTGCTTTTGCCTCCTTTTGAGGATTTCGCGGAAATGAGACATTGCATTGTCATTAAACAGATTCATCGCTCGCACTGCTACAGCCTTATTCAGTGGTGATTTTCTACAAAGTTTTGCACTCTTTCCCACAATTTACACATCTCCTTGGGGGCCATTTTCGCGCACACACACTAACAGTATATGCTAGCACTGATGTTGACTATACGAGTGAGCTACAGTCCGGCAGTGAGTAGGGGAGAGAAGTTGTGATCACGTGAGGCTCAGCAGACGAAGCATATGCATACTACTCGTATTGAAGGACCTCGCTTGCTCAAGTCAAAATGTGACTCATGCTGGCATAATGAGTCAGAATGAGGAAATTTTCAAAAGTGAGTTATTGTTACTTCCACATTGTCCATCTAAAGACCTTCAAAACGAGGCATGGTTTGTTGAAATCAGACAAAAAGTGACCACCTAGCAACTAGCCACCTTTGTTTATGTCTAACGGGTTTGGAAACTTGCTTTCCATTGGTTCATAAAAGCGTCATCAGGAATTCCATGTGTATTACCAGAAAGTAAAGGAACTACGCTTCACAACGTAACCAAACATGGGTTGGGGGATTCTCAGGTCTCGCCGCGAGCGAGCGGTCAAAAACACGCATTTATCAAGGAATATCAATACAAAGGACTAATTAATGAAGATATACAAGTGAACATATGAACAAATTCTTAAAATAAAAGTAGTTTGGGATGTTTTCTTGCTGTTTTATCATGGGGATCAATAAACGAGGGCTTTATGGACTCATTTCTGAAGAAAATCCCATTTCGACCAAAACTATGTTTTGCCTCTTAGCTCATAATTAGCCTATGTGCATTCCGACTCATTTTGCCAGCACGGATCACAAATGTATTAAGATTTCTTGCTCGTCTTGCAAAACAGTCGCAGACCAAGTTACTCGCAATCCAAGGTTTCACTGTACATGTCTGGTCTTCGGCACTATATAAAACTTACAGGGCCTTCTCCATGCTAATCTCTCAGATAACTAACTTTAACCTTTGGATTGACAGCACTCACATATCTTAGATTTAACACCTACCCCTTTTTCAACCAAAATAATCTGGTTCAGAACCTAACAAGTTGGTTCCCAGCAGGAACCAAAAGATCACCTTTTTTCTAGTGCAGACTATGATCAAGAACTATACATCAGTGGGTGTGTGCTACAGGGTAGACCACCAGAATGGAACTGGGGTGGTCCTAACCCGTTGGCCCGAGGGGCTGGAGTTTGTGGGGGAACCAAAATGCAGGACCAGGAAGTGTGTCACAGCGGCAGACCTAGGAGAAACCCTCGGCCCGGTTTGCCTGGCGAATCTTGCACCGGGGATCGGTTGCGATCAGGCTAGCTGTGCCTACTGATTAAACCGGTACACAGGTGGGGATGTCTGTGTTCAGTAGTGCTTCTGTACAGACAGGATGGGAGGACCCAGATGTTGATGGCATCAGGGTTCCCACTCTTTCACTGACAAAATTTCAAAATTTTCCATGACTCTTTCATGACCTGAAGTGAATTTTCCATGACTTTACAGCACCTTAAGTGTGTAGAATTTTGCATACTTTTATGGCTAAATATGAAATGTTAACCCTTTCCTCTCACCTTATGGCATGGTATTTTTTTTTTTAACATTCAAAATACTTTCAATGCATTTATTGTAGTCCTTATTAAACAAAGAGACCTTTATGACCAAGTATGACAATGACTTTCAAGCTCATGGGAAAGTAGTGGGCTTGCTGAACAAAGACTATTGTAGGCTGTAGCAGCTGGCGCATACATTCGGAAATAATCATAATGGTCTAACGATAACTTAACAAAACGTTGTAGTTGCATTAAAGAGAAACTAAAATTCCATGACTTTTCTAGGCCTGGAAAGTTACATTTTCAAATCCATGACTCTTCCAGGATTTCCATGACTATGAGAACCCTGTGGCATGTTGGTGAAGGGCCCACAAACACACACTCAGTGAAGAGAGACCCTCTATTCTCTCAATCCTTAAATTCCCCTTTCTTTCACTTTTCTTAGACCATCAACATCTCTTCTCAGGTTGTCTTGTCTTTTCTTTTCTCAATTTCTCTTTTCAGTATTCTAAACTCCCGAACCTCTCCAGTCAGCGAACCGAGCCGCGTCTCGAGGTGTCCTATAATGGGTTCGACTCAGGTGTGGCGCGTTGGCGTTGATTGCGCCTACGTGACCGTCACCTCTTCGCCAAGCCCACATTAGGACCCCGAGCTGCCTGAGAGGCCGCCCGTGAGCTCGTGACGTTACAGTGTGTCATTAGTTTGGAGAGGAAGCAGAGCATGGCGATGGGGGATGCAATGGGAAAAGATGAATCAGATAAATGTCTACAATAACCGAACAAAAGCTGGCAGGTAATCAATGCAGTCTGCCATTCTGCTGCTATTGTTTACTTCTGTTGTGCAGTGTTTAATTAATGAAGCGTGCTTGATTGCAATGGTTCCTCTCAAAAGTGGTGGAAACACTAAGGTCAAGGTCCAAAGAACTCTGATGGGAACCAGATCAGGTTCTGTTGGTGGGAAAAGGGGTATCTGTAACAGTCGCACTGATGTGCGCATTTAAGTTTTTTGTTTTTTTTTAATACAAATGCAAAGAATATTATTGACTGCTGAAAATAATTTCTTAAGAAAATGAAAATGTTCCTTAATATGTTCCACGTCATAATATATCTGTACTGGTGCAGTCTTGGGCATAATTTTTTATTTATTTATTTTTTTTTATTTTTTTTTAAGGAATGTAATTCTGTAGTGTGGTCATTAGCACGGTCACCTCACAGCAAGAAGGTTTGTGTTCGACTCCCCCGGCCAACTGGGCTGGGGGTTCTCTGTGTGGAGTTGGCATGTTCTCCCAGTGGGTTTCCTCTGGGTTCTCAGGTTTCCTCTCATAGCCCAAAGACATGCAGAGGGGATTAGGTTACATGGGTGTGAGTGTGAATGGTTGTCTGTCTGTGTGTTGGGCCTGTGGTGAATTGGTGACCTGCCCAAGGTGTCACCTGCTGCTCACCTGAAATCAGCTGGGATTGGCTCCAGCTTTTCCTGCGACCCTAAAGAGGCCAAAGTAGCATGGAAAATGAATGAAAGTAAATATGTACTTGGCTTCTTTAGGCTCAAGTTCAATTGATCCCTTCTGAAAGCCCTAGATAAACACCCAATCATCATTACAATTGGTTCCCAGTCAGCCTCAAGAAATTCCCCTGTGTCATTAAGCTTGAAATTTATCATAAGTAGGTGATTCAGACCAGCCCATGTCATCACAGCTACAGTTAAACATCCTCCAGTTCTGCACTTTCACTCCAGCATAATTTTTATGAGTTTCTTTTATGATCCAATGGTTTTCATACTTTTTTTAGACAAATACAAATTATTCCCAACCACAACTTGCTGTTATTAACATGCTTAAATTCTTAACCAAAAGTCAGAATGAGAAATGGGGATCTGCAGTAGGTCTCTGTTCTCCATAAAGCTGCTGAACTGTGTTGTTGGAGGTCACAGCAGCTTTGGCTGCAATATCACTGAGCTCAGTATTAATTCTGCGCTGAGTGGTGTGAATGGCCATCTTTAGCATTCATTTCTCTGGAGAACAGGGAACAGAAAAGTGTTTAAAAATGCATTGCCTCCCCCAGAGACTCATGTTCTGGGCTCTGTCAGAGCCTGCTTTTAAACCACGGTCAAGGAGAGAAGCAAAAACAGAAGCTTTAGAGACTACACACATTAATGCAATGGGACAGAAGAAGGGGCCGGTCTCAATCAAGTGTCTTGGTCCATCCTAGCAAATTACATAATGTTAATTTCAGTGATGAAGCACACAAACTCACTTGTTCTCTCTGCTAAGCTTATGTGAAGCTTGCACAAAACCCCACTTCTTATTGATTGCAATGCGCATAGCAAAAGACCTCAGATATTTTTAGATGGCTCTCTGTGGATGAGGAATTTGCAAAACGTTAAAAGTTAAAGCAGCTTGAGAGAAGAATCTAATGATGGACTTAGTTGTATGATTCAGAAGTGACAAAATAATCCCTTTACACAGCAGTGGAAATAAATAAATAAATTTTAACCCACCACCGCAAAGCAATAGTTTTATTATGAAGTATACAAGCCATGAGGTGTACTCCATTTTGACAGTAACAGCATTACTGGGCAACAGGTAACACTTCTATTAATACATCATGAACAAAGTAAATCATTAGTTAATCAGAACTAACAAATGTTCATAATTGGTAGTTCGTGTCATTGTGTGTGTGCTTGAGGAGTAATGCAATGACTCAATCTGTAACTATGGAATTAAATGCTAGACGGTTCAATGAACGCTTTATATGAAAAGAAGGCTTGAAGGACAACTTACCTGAACGTATAGTTAGAGTGGCTGTGATGTGACTCATGACTGATTGATTTTCAGTCATTAAATGAAATGACATATCTATCCCCCATCTAATTTTAAAGTGATTGCAATACCCCTTACTTCATCTTTAAAAGCCTTTAAAAGTGTGATGAGAGAAATGTCACTGAGCGAGGGGAGAGAAAAAAAAAACACACCCCCTCCTATGTATTTGCATATAGGCAATCTCTTGTATTTATGACTGATAGCTGCTGCCTCTTGTGCCCTTACCAATATAAAGACATCATTGTTTTAAAGCTGTACCCACGAGCGTAATTGGTTTGAAGACACAGCTCGTGGCTACAAACAATTTTTCCCATAAGGAATAATGGGAAAGGGATTCATTGGTTTTCTGGCCCCAAATACCCCCATACAAAACATTTATAGGCACAATAATTGAGCTTTTAGTGACAATATAAGTAGTATTGATTCAGTATCATATTTTTAGGGCATATTAGACACACTTTCATCTTTAAATGCATAAACTGCGCTATGGCCGTACACAAAAGAGACCAAGTCCCATAGGCTAGGCTGCTCGGCGTAGGCTAAGTGTAGTTTTATCTTTAGGAAGCATATATATATATATATTAGTGCTGTCAAACGATTACAATTTTTAATCAGATTAATCACAGCGTTGCTGTGTATTAATTTCGATTAATCATGATTAAATATCGTTCATTTTTAATCTATATTAATTGCATTTCATTTTGCATGAGCAAACAGACTCAAGAAAAAAAGGGAATATACACTCAGCAAAAAAAGAAACGCCCCTTTTTCAGGACTGTGTATTTCAACAATAATGTTGTAAAAATCCAAA
>JAQLOM010000038.1:6972166-6984621 GCA_030068315.1 Chrysichthys thysi | reverse complement strand
CCTGGAGCTCTGGAGGAAAACGCTGCTCTCAGAGAGGAGATTCTGCGGCTGAGGAAACAGGTGGAGGAGCTCACTTTAAGGCATCCACTGTTTTGCAGCTTCAGACAAAAACATACGTTTTTTTTTAACAAGGTAAGATATAGCTCCATTGATCATGATATTACTTAATGAATAAAAAGCTGTACGGCAGTGTTGGAAGAGAACATGCTAACATATCGGAATTGTATTATGTAGATTTGCATCCTATGCGCACCTCATGCACTTCTGGGCATTAATAGACATTAATAGGCATTTTTCTTCTCCTTTTTTACTCATGGATGTATGACACAGACTGGAGAATACGGTGAACGTCACTGACGGTCATTCGTGGCAAAAGAGGCCGAGTAAAAAAAAAAACCTCCATGTCAACGAAAAGATGAAGCTAGTATAGTCGTGAAATGGGCTGCGCCGCCAGTGAAGCAGCTGGCTTAGTCAGGATGCGGAAGTGAGCGTAGCGTGCATACAGCCTATTCACGCATTCACATTCATTTCATAGCTCTGTGTTTGTGCATTTGCACTTATGTAAAAGTTTATTTCATTGTCTGTTAATTTCCCTCGCAGCATGATTTTAATATTCTCCCTTACTGAAATTCTAACGTCATATTTTTACCTTTAATATCGTTGGTAATGATGTATTTACCCAGGTAAAAGCAATCTAATTGAAAATGTGATTAACTTTGCTTGCTCTACATGTCAGACACTTTAACTCTTTAGTGTGGAAATGAGTGGTAAGGATCACATGAGGGCAGTCTGAATATTTGTTAAACAAATCATTATACTGAGTCATTACCATGCTTATTCTAGCACGATGGTTTGCAGCCTTTCATAACTCACAATATACATGATTGATGTCAACAGCGCTTATGACCCAGTGTGACACTCTATGTTAAAAATGCAATTATATACAAATTAGTTCTGGTCCACTGATCTGATTGATTATGAGGCATTTCAAGAGGGTTGATATATATATATATATATATATCACAAAAACAGCGCTGGGATATTTCAATTTGTGCATCACTCCACTCATGCACGTAAAATTCCACTTCCTGTCTCAAAGCAGTAACTACTATGCTACGGTAGTGTAAGCAACATTGTCAGCAAATGATAAGGTACTTTTCAGGAACATACCTTTGTAATTAAAATATGAAATCTTATCAAACGAAGATGAAATGGAAGAAGAGACGCCAATTGTACTGGAAGCTCCTTTAACGGGAATGTACAAATCAATATGAGCTAGTTAGCCAGCTAGCCATGATGTGAGTGTGAGTGAGAAAGACTCTTCAAAGTGAGAGTGGCTCCTTTGATATCTATTCCAACTCACGGAGCAAAAGTAAACAGATCATTTAGCCAGGTTGTGTGCAAAATATCACTTAATCAATATTACTTTCTTGTTTATAGAACTGTTGTACAGGGTGGGCCATGGAAAAATAGCCAGCCTTCAATAATAAAATAAATAACTAAAATAAAAATACATTTTTATTCACTTAAACAAAAGGTCACAACAGATGCTGAAAGTGGTCCCCGTTCACATCTATGCACTTACACATGGGGCGACAGATGGAGAGAAAGGGGCTACGGCCTCCTCAAAGACCATGGCACCGGTAAGGGGGCAGGCCACTTTTTCACGGCCCAAAGTGTATAAAAGCAGTGTTACACTCGAGCAGTTATTTTAACTCTGCATATGGGTTGTATTATTAACACTGCATCATGGTGTTAAATTAATCATGCAAAGGTTGGGACCAAATAAAATAAAGTGTTAAATGATTTTTAAAATCCTGTTTCTCACCATAGCAACTGGTAGACAATACCAGTAAAAAAAAATGTTTTTAAAACATATACTCAGTCAGTTGTTAGTAGAAGATGCTGCCCATTTGGCTCTGCACAAAACTGAACTTATGTTTGACTCAGTAATCTAATCTCAGTTGCCAGTAACCTAAATCTAAACTCATTCTGACTCAGTTACTGAGAAAGCTGATTTTATTTGGCAAATTCCAAGTGTTGGATGTCAGACTAAATGACTCGAGCATCAAATATAGGTTTTGGTCTCCAGTGAATATATTACTGCATATCTCGTGTCTTGAATGACACTAATGCCGAAAATAGAGCTTTATAAAGCTACAGTGTTAGAAATGGCATCAAAATTTCACCTTTGTAAAAAAGATGTGAAACTGAACAAAGATGTAAAAAAAACAAAAACATTTTGAAGCAGTATTAGAAGATTCTTCTCTACTTCGAGCTTCTCTGCTATCACACTTAGGGTGGCATGTTGATCACGCTATATACCAGCATATCCAATTCCAACACACTCTTGCAAATTTATAATGATTCACCCAACTCAAATTATATTGAAATATATTAAATATTAAGATTAGGGTTATGCTATTATGTTCACCAAATCTTGAAGCAGATACCCTGGAGTGATATTCAAACGTTATTAAATTTGACCATTTAGTGACGCTTTTATACAGAAGGCCTCGGGTTGAAACCCACTTCTAAAGCACACTTACAGCGTTACTACACTAACAGACTGCATGGTAATGTGAATGAAGTGTAGAGCTTCCTTCTTCCGTTTCACAATTTAAGTCTCAACAATGTGACAATGACCTTGTTTGCTAACTGGAAAGACTCTCATCCATGTTTATTTCAGTCACCCTTGAGTATAATGTATGGTTTATATTCATCTTCTTGGTGATGATTTATTTAATCTCTACATTCTTACAACTGAGAAGGAGATTAAGCTCAAGTTCAGGTCACTCGACTTGTCCTCTTGTGATTTATTGACATAATCTACTTCTCTGATTGTTGCTTGGCTTGTATTATGTAAATAACTACAGTCAGCAATGGAATCATTTTTTTCAATTTATCCAAACCTGTAAAAAACAGAATATTAAGAACGTCTATTAACAACGATCCAAATTTGTGCCAACATCTTCCTAATTAGCAAACAAGCTGCATGTAAACTCAATGAGATGTAAGTTGTGCACATTCTTCTGACTAGTGTGTGTGTGTGTGTGTGTGTGTGATATCTGGGCCATTATCCTCACATGCCCTGGAGCACAGGAGACAAGCACATGAGTCTGGCCATGTGTTTCTGTAAGGTCCAGTTTGTTTCAGGATCCTGCTCCATAGAGAGCTAATGCTCAAACAGTCGTTGTGTCATTGGGGAAAACTTGAGCAGATTGGTTTGCTCAGTCCAGGTTGTCTCAGGTCTGTGGACATATGCTGCAATTGGTGTAACTTTGTTTATTCCTTTAGTCTAACTTTGTTTTAGAAAATACTGGGGACAAGAATAATGACGGTGAGGAAAATAGCATTTTTGTCATCTATATCCAGTGAGTCAGACAGAAACTGAAAACAGCATGAAAAATCTTCTCCACTTTTTTATTATTTTTTTTTAACACCTCTTGCTTGATTTATGCTTTTCTTTTCTTTTCTTTTTCCTAAGTTACTTACTATGGTTTATCATCTACGTTGAGTCTTCAACTTGTTAGGAAGAAGGAAAAAAAAAAAGAAAGAAAACCAAACAGCACAATCCCTAAACTTGAATTAGGAGAGAAGACCATATAAAATCAGTGTAAACATGGCTAAACAGTATTAAAGCATTACATTATTATAATGCATTATTAACCTTTGATGTTTCTCTTAACAGAAAAAAACGGTAAATTTTTCCATTCCTTAACTGAACTCCATGTGATAGCTACTAGCTACTCACTCACTCACTCACTCACTCATCTTCTACTGCTTAATCCTGTTCAGGGTCCCGGGGGAAGCTGGAGCCAATCCCAGCTGACTTCGAGTGAGAGACGGGGTACATCTGGGGCAGGTTGCCAATCCACCTCTGGGCCATCATAGAGAGACAGATAACCATTCACACTCACATTCACACCTACGGGCAATTTAGAGTAGCCAATTAGCCTAATCCCCTCTTTGCATGTCTTTGGACTGTGGGAGGAAACCCACACAGACACAGGGAGAACATGCAAACTCCACATAGAAAGGTGCTCAGGTTGACCCTGGGGATCGAACCTTGGACCTTCTTGCTGTGAGGAGACAGTGATAACCACCGTACCACCCCTGCTAGCTATTAATTGATAGATTATTTTCTAAGATTGTCTTTCTCCCTGAATCACCCGTATATTGTGGTTGAAACTGATATGACACTAATTGGCAGTTTGCTCCCAATTTTATTTCGTAGGTTTTTTTATTTAAAAAAAATTGTGATTAAAGAAAATATATATGGGGCTAAAGTAATAAAACAATTTATATTGCATTAGAGAGCAAACTTGGCTCCTGAAGTTCCGTTGTAGGGTACTGCATAGAAACGTCCAGGGTTTCTAAAGGGCAACTGAAGAAAATGAATAGGAATGGTGAGGAGGGTACAATAATGTACCAGTGGCGAGCCATCAGGGCCTTCAAGGCCTTCTCTAAAGGCCTAAAGAAATATCTGAATCACAAACTGATGTTAATTATATTTTGTCCATGAATACTTATTAAATAATTCCAAATAGTCTCTTCTTCCTTTCAGTGATTTTCTGATAGCCGTGCTGCTTCGAGACATGTGTTTTTGTTATTATACCAATCACATTTCAGCCATCATTTTTTTTTTTTACCAGCGGGGTCCTAGGCAGCCCGGAGGCCTTCAGAATTCCTAGAGAAGGCTCTCTCTAACACAAAATAAGCGTCGAGTCAACTGTTGCTTCAACCAATCAGATTTTGAGTTGGGTGGGGGGACCTTCTAGAAGGCCTTGCAACGTCACCGTATTCAGACCCGTTGATTGGATAGGTTGGGGAAATAGCTGAAGTAGCTAGCCTATCACAAGCAGGAGGGTTTGTCTGGCACTTTCAGGACTAACTACGAGCGGTACCCGCATGGCTCACAGGATGGATTTTGTGTACAAATAATCCTCATTTTTGGTGAGTAAAATGTTGCGATTTTCCTAAATAATATTGCAAGATTATAAGGAAAAAAGGTAAGTTTAAAAGGAAAATTGCAAGTTTATAAGGAAATAAATGTTTTTATGTGTGTTGTTTCTTCATTCACGGTCACTTGGGGGTGGGGGGGGACTACTGAAGGCCTAGGTGTGAAATGCACGGCTCGCCACTGTAATGTACAGTGAGCCTTCTGAAGAATTTTGGGAGTTTAAACACTTCCAGTATACTTCTGTAAGATGACAGTTTTGTCCTTTATTTAAAACTGAAAGTATTGCATTACCCCGGATACAGATGGCAGTAAATGCCAATGGCATAAGATGTCATACAAAAAAGTCTGCTCCTGAGCAAGAACGTACAAGGGTACACAAAAAAAAATATTAATAAAAGTATAAAAGCATATCACCACTAAATCACAACTTGTTGATATACCATACAGTTTTCATGAGTGAAGGAAAGTGCATCTTTGTTTACAGAGGACGGGGAGGGGTACTTGTGTATGGCACTGTATTAATTTCTGTTGGGATTGCCACAATATATGGGCAAAGGTATGGGTACACATGACCATCACACCCAAACAGATCTTCTTAAAACTGTTGCCACAAAGTTAAAGACACTCAACTGTGCAGTATTGTGGCAATGGAGGCGTGGTCGAGCGCCGTCTGCTGGTGGGGGAGCAAGGTCGGAGACTGGGAGTGGTGAGTGAATACACCTGGGGATCATTAACCCTGTCTTTTTATGCTGACAGTGAGCGTTGGGAAGAGAGAGACGCTGGAGGAGACGTGTGAGCCAGGCGTGTGTCTGTCGGTGATGGTTATTTTGTGCTGAAAAGCAAAAATAAAAACGCTGATAATCATCCCATATCCTTGTGTGTCTCGAATGCCTCATTCCCGTGACCAGGGACTGTCACAAGTATATAATGCCTTTGCGTGCTGGGGGATCAGAGTTTTCTTGGAAATAAGGAGCCCATACCCGTTCCAGCATGACAGTGCCCCAAGATACAAAGTGAGACCCATGAAGATATGGTATGCCCAGTTGAGTGGAAAAATGTGAGTGGTCTGCACAGAGCCCTAACCTCAACCCCACTTTAGGATGAACAGGAACTCCATCTACACCTAACATCAAGACCTGACTTCACTAATACTCCAAAATCAATGGAAAGCCTTCCGAAAAGAGTGCAGGTTATTATAACAGCAAACGGGGGACTATATCTGTAATAGGATGTACACCAAGTGCATACAGGTGTGATTGGATAGGTGTCCACATCCTTTTGACCATATAGTGTTTGTTAGAAGGTTAGTCATTAAAGAAGTGAAAATTCTCCAAAATAGGATAGGACGCTAATGTTTAACTTTACTTATAATTTATTATAGCAGAATTTTTTGCTTTGAGGATTTAATGTAATACAGTAGTGTCTTAAGTAAACACCATTGCTCAGTTAACTGGGATGTTTTTGTGAAATCGTGGTTCTTGGTCATGCTTGGTTACAACAAAAAAAAGAAACCTTAAAGTCTGGCTTACTAGCCTACCTTGGGGAAAATACAAGATCACAAGGTTACTATATATATATTCCAGCAGATGTTATGGGACTGAGCAAAGTGTTGCCAGTGGTTTGTTAAAAAGCCCTTTTCATTCTCCTATACAATTTCTTATTAGCATCTTTAAAGATTAGAACAACCATTTCATACTGTATTTCTATTGCTGCCACTGCAAGAGGTTAAATATTGTTTGACTTGTCAAAAGATTTTTATACATTTACTTCTAAGATATCCAACAGCTGCGCCAAGGATGAAGTCTTACACATGTCATTATTGCAAATGTGACACACTCAGCAAGACATTCTTTCCATCCTGAAGAGTGATTGGAGGGAGGTGAAGCTCTATCAGTCTATGTTTTGCCCCCTGTCCATGGCCGTGGAGCCACGATTGCACCGGACCTCTTTGATCACCCTGCAACTGCTCCTGGAACAGCGACGTGTCAGCTTGTGGCGTTTTGTCATATTCTCCCCTGACACTTTCATTAAATCTATGGAGGGGTTGTTGACATTTCTATCATGTGCGGTGACACCTGCAGAAAACAAACTCGTTTGCGTTGACGGATGGGCGTGTAATTGAGATCATTATGACTTTCATAAGAAGAAGATACATGACGGTCTCCACTCGGCATGTCGTTGACTACTGGTCTGATGAAAATGTGACTAAATTGACTTGTCTCTCATTTCAATTCACGCAACAGTTTAAAGATAACATTTTCTTTCGATTTCTCATTTTCTCTCTCCCTCTCTCCAACGCACTTCTTCCTCCCCTCTCTGCTCATATAACCTCCGACAATTTAATATTTTCCAGAAATGCATTAAGGAAACAACACTGAGGTTTAATCTAAATAAATTGCTCCCAGTTGGAAGGCAGTAATAATGGTAGGCAATAATCTAGCAGTCTGTGAGGAGAAATTGAAGGATGTAAATAACTTCTCTGCTTGGTGCTCTCCTCTTTCTTGGTGTCATGGGGAAACATTCTCAACTTAAGCACCAGAAAAAAAAAAAATGATACCTGAAGAGGTCATGCAACCACATTACTTCCATATGGGAGGGCTATTCACTGTCGCAGCATGCTTGCATTTTGTACCAATAATAATGGGTTCCCAGTCCCGCTGAGCCTGCTAACATGTCAAGTATGGCAAATGGCATCTTGTTACCCCCTAACACGCTCAAACACCAGAATATCTGCACGTAATCATCATCAGAGCATCTCAATAAAGATTTCCATTAGATCAAGGCTGAAATATGACATGAACAGGCAGCAGGTGACATGGTTTAATTACGCTGAATATTTTGAGCTCAGTTTTGGAAGCTGCTTTGTTCAGCTTAGCCGGTTTTATAGCTAACACTTCAAAAGAAAGAGACAGATGCAAATTTGAAAAGGTGATTTTGTATTACTATTGTTTAAAAAAAAATTCCCTTCTTATTAGCGAATTTGAAAAGAGGGAAGACTTCTTTATAAGATCTATTTAATTGGTCTGGCACTTACTGTGTGCAAAATGTCCTGATAGTTGATACGAGGTGTTCTTTAACTTTGCTTGCAGCCCGGGTCCCTTAGGGTAAAAGAAATCCATGGAGCCCCTCAGGATAGATTTAACTTTATAAACTGCAAACTAAATTTCAAACACAATAGCAAACAGGGAATCGCAACAAGTAATCACAAAAAACAACAAATCCCAAAACCCAACAGCAAAACACAAAGGCACTACAATAAAACCAAAAACACAACAACTAAACTGAAAACACACCAGAAAAACTCGAAAACACAACAACTAAACTGAAAACACAACGGCAAATTCCAAAACACACCAGGAAATCTCAAACACAACAACAAAACCAATAACACCGCAATAAAACCGAAAACACAACCACATTAACTTCTACTGGAAGGTAGGAGCGGCCTATCAACAAGAATCGCCGCTGATTGGGCAGATGCGCTGTCCTTCTTTTCATAAACATGCGTCTTCCTGAATGAAACTCATGCTTATTTTGATGCTGAGTGTTACAGATTAACTGGCTTCCATGTTAACTGGCAATAATCTTTTATATCCACTGGGCATTCGAGCTGGTATGGACACCAGTTTGTGTAAAATTTCTATTCCGTTTTAGATTAAATCCATCGGTGTGATGTCTGAACGCATGTTTCAGTAGAAGAGACTACACAAGAGTTAACATGGTCAACATTAGGAATTTGCTTACATTTAAATAGGGACCTATAAATAGTGCCGGGTCTTAAATTAATCTTAAGAATCAAGATATTGAGCATTGAGTTTATTTATTTTAAATATTTAAAAATTCTAAAAAAAAAAAAAAAAAAAAAAAAAAGATTTTCCTGAGATTTTCGACATGACCTCAGACTTTTGTTAATGAACTCCCATGGAATGAAAGGTTACAGTTATCATTAGAAATGAATCCCCAGGCACCCTCCATCCAAAAGGTGGCCATTTACAATTTAGTCGATGCACCTTTAAATGAGTTATCATCATCTCTATCTTTGATGTTGCATTGTATGATATTTGATTTGTCTGGGCTTTACAGACACCAACAGATAAATGGATCACAGTGCAAACGTATTCGCTTGATAGCCAGGGTGTTTGCTGTCTTTCTCTCTGTGCCTCTCTCTCTCATCGGTCATTAGAATATCAGTAGCACATGCAGCTGCCTCCGACAGCTTTACAAATTAGGTCCAAAAGGCTTTCAGCTAAAATGTGGAGTTGTATGTTACAAATGCGGACATGAAAAGGACCTTCAAATGCCAAAGCCCTTCCTGCTCCTGTTCTCTCTCTCTCTCTCTCTCTCTCTCTCTCTCTCTCGTGCTTGTGCCAGAGCTCTCCTGTCTTAAAGAACTAACTATCCTCATTTACATCTAAAAAAAAAAAAAAAACCCTGTCTTTCACATACACACTGCAATTTGCATATCCATGAAGTTTCGCTGTAGGCCAGCATTTGTGTGTTATGTATACATGGATGTTCCCTTCTCTGTGGCTATAGGAAGAGACAGAATGAGATTCTCCTGGGGAGAGTGTGGTGGTTTAGCGGGCTGTTTTTCCTCCAGCCTGCTGAGTCCCCCGCAGGGACGACTACAGAAATTCAGCTCAGGTAGAAACATCCACGCAGTGCACTCGTCGCCCTCCGCCTCCTCATGCCTGCTATTGACTTCACCCTGAGGAGTGAGGAGTGCCAGGCAGGGCTCGGGCACCAGACGCCTCACCAGGAAAGAAACAAATCAGCTGAAGGATACAGTATGGTTCAGTGTTGCCAAGCAACTGCGTTAGAACTACATTCATTACTGGGAACATGAACACATTAACACTAGAGCGTTGCTCTGTCTGGATTTTTTTTTCCCTTTGACTGTGTTTCAGCCAAGCTCTTATTCTCTTTCAGGCTCTTTATGTCTCTTTCTTGTCATTTTTTATAAATCTTTTTTTTTAAGCACCCTCCCCCCATTCCTTCCTCCCTCTGATAATTAACAACACAGTCTCACAATTGCAAATTCATTCAAATTCCCTAAAATTCATATAAGGCAACTTGGTTGAAAGTTTGAATTGGGTTATTATCTAATTAAGTTTAAGGCCAGAACAGCATAAAAACAAACAAAATTGCTGTTTAAAATTCTTATGAATTTTGCATGAGAGCAGGTTATTTAAGAAATGCCACGAGCAAGTTTTAAACTGATTTGATTTATGTGACTGTCATGTAAACAAGAGTTGAGGCAGGATGCATGTATAGTGAAAAGATTGTAATGAGAAACAGGCAAACATGTCCAAAACATTTGGCAAAGATGTGGTCAAAACAGGCACAGGTCAGGAGTTTAGCATGCAGAGTTCAGAGGGCAAAGTTCAAAATAGCAAAACACCAGTGAACAAAACAGTCTCAAAAACCACAGTAGCAGAATACAAATTGAAAAGTGCAGTCCAAAACGTGCACTGAGAAACAATACCTTAGGGCCTTTGTGTGTCCGAAGGGTCCTTATTTCTAAAGTCGCTAATCTGCCAAGATGTGGAACAGTTATGGACAATTAATAGGCACATGCGCAGACCCGTGGTGCCGCCTGGAAGTTGCAGTTGTGATGTATAATTTTAATGGCACTAACCTGGAAGGAGCAGCAGGGCTCTCTTGAGATGTGCCACAGATCGCAGCTCATGACACCTAGAACAAGCGAGAGCTCATGACCAGACAGTAGAGCTGTAATATAAGTTGCTGTAGGTGTAAATCATAGCAAATAATAATAATAATAATAATAATAATAATAATAAACACTGTTGTAGTGTTAGACAAAGTGCCTACATTATAAAATTATAGGTTGTTATGTTATTGTGTTAACAGTTGTAGACTTATCATTAAAACAAAATGTGCCTTTTAGTAAATAGGTTTAAATATATATTTGTTATGCCTTTATATGTCACACCCCTGTTTGAATTCTCCGATCTGATTGGTAAGAAGAGATAGACAGTAATCCTGACTTGTACTGGAGGATGCTACACATCTGGCTAATAAAACACAGATTTAAATATTTGTTGCTTTTATCAAGTAAAAATGTTACAAAAATAATCATTGCATATTGCAGCTTTCCAAAAGACACTTATTTAATGTTTATAAAAGGAGTCATTTTCAGCATTTTTTAAAGGTCACAAAGCTTTCCAGCTCGAATGAGGCTTAAGAACCGAGCAGTGTGCCTTTTTGCAGTTGTTGTTGTTGTTGTTGTTGTTCTTGTTGTGTTTGTTCTCGTTGTTGTTGACTTTGGGTGAGAGGTGGGGTACACTGGACCCATTGCAGTGTGAACAACCATTCCTACTTTAAAGTTACACTTTTGTTACACAGAACTCATTTTCCAGAAAGATAGCATTTCCATTTGATCATCATGCCATGTCATGGGACTGAAATGTAGAAAATGTGTTTTTAATTAATCATCTGAAAACACAACCTCATGTAAGAGTAAAAACTGTTTGTTTGTTTTTTTGTTGTTTTTTTGTAATATTTGAGAGTATTTTTTGAAACTTACATGTTTCCATGACTTGAATTTAGTTTGTAATTTCAAATTGCACATTAAGCAGGTTAATGGAAACATGACTATTGGAAACACAGACCATTTGCAAGTGTGTGTGTGTTTTTTTTTTTTTTTTTTTTTTTATATTTCCTGAATATCACTTCTATTTCACACAAAACTGCAATGGAAACCTTCTAGTAATGCAAATGTAATGGTACTGATCCCGCACTATTGTCACTGATGAAAAAAGGAAGGCTTCTCCATCTCCTAAATCCCAGTGTGGTCTCGACCAAACTAAACTATATGCTTCACATCTATCTAAAACGCCATGATGTCACAATCTGTGTTTATTTCCTTACCATGAACACTTCTGAAGAGTGAATGGAACATGACTTGTTCAAACAGAGAGAGACGGGGTGTGTGTGTGTGTGTGTGTGTGTGTGTGTGTGTGTGCGTGTGTGAGTGAAAGAGAAAGGGGCTTTTGGTGTACAGACACTGATTCAGTTCTTTACTGCTTACACGCTCAATTTAGCCAATAGCAAACTTTATCTGTCTTTAAAAAGCTGATAGGCCTCTGTGGTGTGCAAGCTGTGCTTTATTGATGTCTCCGTTAAAAAGAAAATACTTTTAACCAGAGTCACAATGACTGTTTTACAGTATATTTTATACTATTCATTGCTTGCTTTATTTCCCCAATTAAATCCCAGTGATAAGATGTTTCTATTAAACCACTGAGTGTTTTATGAATGTGTCTTTTAATCATAAAAACTGTCCTATACTCATCCCTGCATGCTTTATCGCAATATCTTTACACCGTACACCCATTCAACACACTTAATACTGTTTCTCTTGACTCTTTGACTCTTCTGCTGACAGTAGTGATTTATAATCCTATTATCTGGTGTCACCCAGAAGAACGTGGATATGTGTGGTTTGAGTCTGATTCCTTTCAAGGTTTCT
>JAQLOM010000038.1:6940774-6952049 GCA_030068315.1 Chrysichthys thysi | reverse complement strand
TGGGTCTTTTGTGTATGTAGAAAATGTTTCAGATCTTTGAGTTCAGCTCATGCAAAATGGGAGCAAAACCCAAAGTGCTGTGTTTATATTTTTGTTCAGTATATATGAAGCAATTTACGTGTGGATTTCTTTTTTTCTTCATGCACAAAGAGACGGGAAAGGATGCCCAGTGCACTGTAGGGAAAAGAGCAGCGCAGTGAGGTTTCGACTCACTCCTGCTAGTGATCTGTTACATAATACACTGCACTTATCTGTGATTAGCTAATCAGTGGAATGGTTAACAGACCTGAGCTCCAGCATGCAGGAAAATGGTCACATTATAGCAAATTAGATCATAACAACAGAAGAATAATTTAAAAACGATGTGAACCCTTGTGTTGCCTTCTTGCACTTCTTTTTTAGTTATACTGTAGACCTGCTTGATTCTCCTTGTACGCTGATCACAAAAAACTGTTCTCCCTCATTCCACTGAGCTGTACAACTGCACATGTGCGCTCAGTGTACTGCCTGATTCTGACACACTTCTACCACTGTGACTCCTCTGATGTTCTGGACCCGCCTGATTCATCCTGATGATGTACTCCTGCTTGGAGCTCTCTGCACTTGTGACTCACTTTCCGCTGCTGTGGATGATCCCACATTCATACACAAAAGATTTGCACTTCTGAAAAACTTTATGTCCTAGAGTCGCCCTAAGAGTTGTTGCTGTTATCATAAAGACTGTGGTGTGCTGATATCCTGATTTTTATTCATAATATTCTCAAAAAGTCATTACAACACACTTAGTACAGGTTAATTCTACCTTTCTACACCTATATGTGCTCACCCGGAAGAGGCAGGGATCCTTTTTGGTCCGGTGGTTGGCAGGTTCACATCTGGCTTGGTCATTGTTAGAGATTAGAGATCCATTACATCCTCTGCTTCTGGATTTCCATGAAGTCAAATAAACTTTTACTGAATCAAACTTGCATGCAAACTGGAAAGTGTATGCATGCATTATTAATAAAAAAAAAAAAAAGAAAAAGAAAAGAAAGTTAATTTTTTTAATCTTTTTTAAATATCCACTATGTGGGATTCAGGGGGTTCTATTAGCAGAAATGGATGATACTATTCATACATATGTCTTCATTAATGTATAATTACCTGTATCTAGTCATTGTGTTTTCTAAGGTTAGCGTGAGTCCTATATATCTACATAGGAAGCTGGTCTGCTTCCATGGAGCCACCATGTTGTGCAGCTACAGTAGCCCAGAATGGCCAAACCTCTAAAGAGTGTCTTCTGTATTTCACAATTTCACAAGTGGCAGCATGAATCTGGAAGGAAGAACTAAAAGGATGACAAAGAAGAATGAAGGAAGAGAAGGAAGAAAAAAAGAAGAGGAGTCAGAACCCACGTGTGTTCCCAAGTGTAAGAACCCACATTTAAAAAATAAATGGAGGATTAAATTTATTATTTATCATGAGAAGTAGCAAGGGAGTGTGAATGTAATATGTGGAAGTACGCTACAGGCACCTGATAGCCACCGCATATTCTAATATATACTATATATAATATATATGTACTTGGAAAAGGAGGGGTAAGGAAGGGGCATGCAGTTGGGTGCAATCAACTAAATCCTACAAATGGATCTTTTAGGCAACAAAGTATTTAAAATGTATCTTTTTCTATAATTATTTTAGATATCTATATTTATGTATCTCTTTGCATCACTGAATACAACCACTGATGTATTCTGAAAATGCTGCAACCCAAACTTGAATATATATATATATTCCCAGTGTCTCAAAGCTCTTTGAATAAATATCGATGCAGTGTGAATAAAAAAAGAAGTAATGAATAAAACGAGTCAGTATACAGATTAAATGATTCAGTCCCTTTGGAATAATCGTGTTGCCTACAGGCACACCACAAGAGGAGATATACACACAATTAAATAATGGCAACCACCTGGGGGAGGATTTGAATGGATTATGTATATCTTCGCTCTGGTAACTCCCATTAAAACATGCTGGATGGCAAACACCTTGAGGGGGAGGCTGATCACAGGGAAACAAACTTCCTTCACCATTAAAATGTAGCCTGGATTCTTTTGAAACTTTTCAATATTTCACAGCCTGGAAACAACACCTCCCCCTTCCCTTCTTTAATCTTTTTCGTTCTGCGATTTGGCACGTTTGTGGCTTTTCATGGGAAATAGTGAAGACGTACTGGCAAGTGGGGGACGACAAAGCACTTTTACAAGTCTGTAAAATCACTGCTACTGTGGAAGAATTTGGATTCAAAACAGAAAGAAGATGGGACCATGTGCCACGGACTGAGTGCATCCGTGCTTGATGACCTATCTGTGAGAAACATAAGGGGTCTGCATGGAAACCCCTGAGGACACGAACACACTAACCCACACAAACACACATGTATGCACCAAATATAAACATTAACATGACCACGGCGGTATGGTAGAGTGAGGATGACACAGATCTGCACTGCCCTGCAGCCAACTGTACTACTTAAAAATAATTTCAGTCATAAGTCAAGGTGTAAAGTCTGAGCTATACTATATGTTGACAGTAGTTACTTTAAAAATAGCACAGCACAGAATTTCAGTTGCAGCACAGACACTTTGCTATAAGTAGTAGTGCAAAATAATTGTAAATTAAAACTTTCACACCAACTAACGTATGTCATTATGAGCAGCTAAATAGAAACATGATCTGACATTGACAGGAAATGCCACATCCATGAGTGAGACGCAAGGAAGCAGTTAACGTCTGTCTTTCTCACTTATGTCAATCAAAGTCTGTCTGTCAATCTCGTCTTTTTTTTTTAACAAAATCAAAACAGGGTGTTATTTCAAATAAACTCAAATACCCATCTCTTTTATTTGAACTTTATCCTCTTGGTCGGTTTGCCTCCGGTGAAACAATGGAATTTCAGTAACCATAGCAACAAAGGATAACAAACCAGCTGCCAACTTAATGTGCATGTGACTGAATAAAGTATAACGATGCAAAGAATAATATGAAATATATTTTTTTAAATGTTTCCCAATAGTCTCAGTGTGACCTATGACATTTTTCACTAGGTGAATGAAGTGCTCATTTTGTTGCCTTTTATAAAAAAAAAAAAAAGGAGCCTATTTATTGTTTATCCGATTTCAGTGACCAAACACTACAAAAATTTAGTACTTCCTACATCACGATAATCTTAACAAACAAACAATCAAAGAAAGAAAGAAATAAAGTGCATTTATCGACAGTAAACATGCAGTTTTTACTCAGCACATTTTAACAGAATTACCAAGTGTTTTTTTTTTCACACAGAAGGTTGCACCTACTAAGAAGTGAGTGTTAGCGTTATTACACACTAGAAAGGATGCAAAATTGCAAAGCGAAAAAACTGGGTGAGAGAATATCGCTCACAGGAGTATGCACCCCCAGCCAAATGCGATTTCATTTTCAATTTTGCGCTCATTTCACACTGGTTTTGTGTTGCGACTGTTAGTGTCCTGACTGAATGATGGAGTTTATCATGGCTTTATCACAAGTAATCACAGACATGGCTACACCTGTTGCTGGAACAGAGATGACAAGTTTTATAATCTTGTTCAAGAGATGAAGCTGTACCTCGACAGGTTCACACAATAGTGCAAGATGACCGTGGTGGAGTTTCAGGCTGTTTTGGGTGTCCTGGTTGCTTCTCTTTCTACTGTGTGACATGAACCCAGGGGAACCCTCATTTGATTGGTCAGGTGATCTTTTTTCCATGTGAAATTTTGGATCTGAATGTATCATACCAAATTTCATTGGTTGTGTGTAAAGGCTAATAAGACACATGAATTTAATAATCTGCGTGATTTCTCGAGAATTACTTTGTCCGAAAATTTTAACTTTGTGTGCAAGAGGCTTTACAGTTAACATCCTTGTATAACCAAGAAACAAATCCCCAAATCCCCTAATCAGATTGTTATAAGCTGAAAGAGGCAGCTGCTGCGAGGGAAAGCTGAGCCAAATATAGATAGGTGCTTGGTTTAGTTCTGGTTTGTAATGCTATTATCTTGTGTAGTTTTTCTTGCAAGCATGTATGATAAAGTTAAGAATAGGCTAGTGTGTGTGTGTGTGTGTGTGTGATTTTATATGTATATATATATATATATATATATATATGCACACACACACACACACACATGCACTATAGCAGCTATTTACTTTCAAACTAGACAATGACAAATCTTACTTTCTACAACTGATTCTTGTGCAATCAGCTGCTGGTCATTAGACAGGTTGCCGTAAATGAGATCACTTTATAGGGGGTTGAGCACAGACGGTACTTATTAGGTTAAACTACAGTACATCTCGTGCTACACAACTGTACTTTTGGACCATATAACACATGGTTTTAGAACTAAGTTGGCTATAATGACACTATCCAGTGTCACCCACATGAGGATGGGTTCCCTTTTGAGTCTGGTTCCTCTCAAGGTTTCTTCCTCCTGTCATCTCAGGAGTTTTTCCTTGCCACCGTCACCACAGGCTTCCTCATTAGGGATACAGGTCGTCCTCAAGTTACGATGGAGATGCGTTCTGCCACACCCATCATAAGTCGAAAATATTGTATGTCGAACCACTGTGTTGAACCACTTAGCCTAGCTTAAGTATCTCAGCCTAGCTTAGCCTAGCATAGCCTAGCCTACCCAAGAGTCTTATACAGGTGAAGACCACACACACGCACTGAAAATTTAATTTAAATCACATTTCTGTCAAAAGAGAGAGTTTGCCAGAGAGGTCTGAGGTCTATGAGCTCCTTTCAGCCATGACACCCCGCTACACAAATATTGAGCTCTGGTGACAGACAGCTGCTGCTGAAGCTGTTCCACTAATAATCACAAAAAAAAACCTGAAGAAATGCACTGTACAGTACACTGATACACATGTTAACTCTGTGAGTTGTGGGAGAGAGTGAGGCATCGTGTGAGGCGAGTGATCTTGGCATCGTCCGTGTACTCCCGGGTGTCGTCCATGTACTTCCAGGCGTTGTCTGAACGTCCATGTATGTCATACGCCATTACTCTGGCCTGCCTGCGATGCCTATCCACAAATTTTAAACATTTTCTAAATATTTTACAATTTTTAGCAGATCACAATAGTCATCGTAACTTCATAAAATCATAAGGAGCACCTGTGTATGTGAATGGGTATATACTTATAGATACGTTTACAGATTAACAAGCTTTTAATTGGACTGTATATACTGTGAAGTTGCTTTGTGACAATGTCCACTGTTAAAAGCGCTATACAAATAAAATTGAAGTGAATTAGTTGTATTTTTTTTTTTTAAATTGATCAGTGTTTATTGCCTGGTGTAAAGATATGTATTACATTTCCTTTAAAGCACAGTTTCAGGTCTATTGCATCAGCTTTCTGAGCTTTTAGAAACTAGTCGAAATTTCATCTAAACATAATCCAAATATAATATTGGTAAGATCAAGGGCCACAAGACAGCATGAGCTTGGGCAGAGCTGGCATTGCGTGCTTTTACGTGGTAGCATTTCAGGAATGAGATGCTCTCTGTATTCCCACAGACATCTGATTGAGTATTCTGCTGGTGGGAACAGTGGAGGCAGCCTCTGCCCTACTCCCTGTCTGGGATGAAGTGTCAGCTCTGCTTTGTGACAGAGGCATGCCTTTTTCAGATGTGTTGAACAGAGGAAGAGTGGAAGAGATAGAAATGGGTGAAAGAAAGAAAAGGAGAGTGTGAATAGAGAAGGTAGGGATTGGCAGGAGAGAGTTAAAAGGATAGAGATCAGGCAGGTGAGAGGACACTGACAGACTGAGAAAACAAATATTGCAGATAAGGAATCATTTCTGTCTTTCTCAGCCACTGCTCTGGACAGCCTGAGGCTTTCTTGTCTGCTCTGTCCCTGCAGGCTAACTGACAGCCTTCATCTCTTACACAGCACTCATGTTCAGGCTGCAACACACAAGGAACGGTGGCATCAATAGCTCTGATCTAATAGCGTGCTACAGGCTGTACACCACAACCGCAGGAGTCTACACTATGTCTGTTTCAACCTCTGAGCAGGTGATTAATGAGACACAAGTGCATCAAAGTATAAAGTGTCATATTACAAAGAGGACTTTGAACTTGTATATGAAATGAGTTGGAGTTATTAGTATATTAATAAATGGATATTAAGTGAACAGAGCATTCTTAGGGACTTGCATGGTGGATGCCCTACATAATGTAATAATAAAAGACTAATGATGAACAGATACAATCATTTTATTTAACAAAAAAAAACAAACCTTAAAATGGATAATATGATGAAGCTTTCTGTTAACATTTCTGGAAGGAGTCTCCAGTGTCAGAGCTTCGTAAGGGAACAAGCTTTCCATCATGGGAAAGTCCTAGAGACTTCACGACAGAGGACTTTCACTGTCTGGGTTCTTGTTACAAAAAAAACAAAAAACAAAGACCCAGCTAAATAAAAAAGAGGGTGGTAAGGAGTCATTATTTCTGCTATGATCTAAATGATAACTTGCAGATTTTCAGATGAGCGATGGCAAAAACCAGGCAAAGTTCAGATGATCAGCAGACAGGGGTATCACAAGCACAATAATCAGCGTCAAAGCTCAAAAACCATGAAAACATGCACATGACAATGACAAAAGTTAACCATGAACAACTGGTTACACTGGTTACACAAAGCGTTACTTGTGAAACACAATGTCCATTAATGCTGTGGCTGAAACTCAAAACAGGTGAAACAAATTAGAGGTCAGGTGACTGTGTGGAAGAGTTTGTGGCTAAACCCCATTACTCTTAGTTTGCATGTCCTTCGCTGTATAAAGTTGAAAGTTCATAAAGCCATCGAGTGAGGGAGGGATGTAGCAGTTCAAAAAGTGGTATCGGGGAAACCCTTGTAGCCTGTTATGTATGATGTCATTAATGAAGCAAACAGGGCACCTCTCATTTATGCTAATTCTCTTTCCAACTAATGCGTTTGTCATGCGTGAGTGTCACCAAGGGTTAGACTTGTGGCACGCCTCCAGCAAAGGGGTGATTTCAACAAAAAGCAGCCCGCTGTCCCTCATCTACTAAGTTTTTGGAACAGTACTTCATCATTTGTATTTTGGAGACCACCTGGGTCATAAGGGAACTAGCGAAGGAGTGTGCAAAAATAAAGGTAATGGGGTTAGCCTGTGTGAGTGCTGGGACTTGGAGCCATGAGTGGACATCGTTGTAGGCTGCTGAGGGTTCTGGTGTCACTCAAATTGAGGATGGGTTCCCTTTTGAGTCTGGTAACTATCAAGCATTCCTCCTTTTGTCGTCTCAGGGAGTTTATTCCTTGCCCCCATTGCCACAGGCTTGCTCATTAGGAATATATTTAAGTATATATATTTATGAAATGTTTATAGATTAATATGTTTCTAACTGGAATGTATATACTTCTGTGAAGCTGCTTTGTGACCATGTCCGTTGTTAAAGCACTATACGAATAAAATTGCATTGCATTCCAAATGCTTCTTGGTGTCTGGCCCCATCATGCCCTTTCATTGATTATTTCTGTACAGCTGCAGTCCCTGTTATGTTTTATTCCTCACTTAACTATTAATTATTAATCTGTTAAAGAGTTGACCTAAAATTCAGTTCTATAATTGATCTCAAAACCTATTATTCAGCGACTATTTGGAATTATTCAGGGACTGCAATAAAACCAGTAGAAAATCTTACAGCTACAAGAGTCAGAAAGATAAACCCTCTGAAGAGATTTGGTGGATTTAAGAGACTAAGTAAGAAGGATGACACTGAGGGACTACCAGTATGATCAGTATGATGAGGAACTTTTATAATGATATAGCTTTACTATATTCTGTGACATACAATGAGAGAATTTTTTAAATGTCATTATCTATCATGTGCACCTCCCTCAAGATGAGAGTTTTTATTTCCCCCATCACCAAATGCTTAGGTTACATTATGCAATGGGATTCTTACATCATTTCTCAGGCCATAACAAAGTCTAGATTATAATGATAGGAAAAAAATGCAGAAGAAAATCTATAATGGAAGTTCCATTTTGATATGTAAGGAAACAAAGAAAACCAGATTAAAAATAAATGATTCTGACTATGCATTTTGAGTTGAATATACATTATAAACTGTGAACGTAAAGTGTAGTGGGTGTGCAGGAGTACTGATAACAGGTAATGCAATGGAAACCAGCCATTATAGTACAATAGAACTTATAATCTGAAGAGGTTGTTGGCAGTCGTGATTAATGGGTGGATGACTAAAAAAATTCAAGTACATTGTGTCAAGCTGTGGTGCATTAAGGAAGGAAGGAATAAACACGATGGGGTGTGTTGTTAAGGGAAACTGATTGACAAAGGAGTGGTGTTGTTTGGCCTGACATGATGCAGAATTACTCTTACCAGCTCAAAGTCCTAAAGTGTTTCATTATATCTTTCTATATATCTAGCTATCCATTTGCAGAAACTGTTAAAGTTTTGCCCTACCGTGTATGTGTATGACGATGAAAACTGTCTTGATTCAAAATAATCAGCTATTATTTAATTAATCAAGTCGTGGACGGTTCAAATAAAAATGCTATGATAGTCAGTGTGGAGACATGGAAACATGCAACATAAATTTTGTAAAAACATAACAAAAAAACATCAATTAAACAACAAAAGTGTCCTTTTTTAAACTATTTGGTTTGTCCTAACAAGAGCGAAGATCATTTTTTTCTCATCACGTCACCTCAGGAGCAGATCTCTGACTGGGAAAACCCAATGAGACCTGGTATAATTAAGCCCATTGGTTGTTAGTGACTGGGTAAGACAAAAGAGACATCTCACAGCACAGCTTGGCAGGGAATTGTGCAAGGCACATGAAACTGTGGGAAATACTTTCTTGGCAGGTATAGTTCAGAGGTTTCACTGTGCTACACATATAGATTATTCTGGGTGAAATATAAAGTATATTGGGCTGTATTCATAGTCAGTGACTTAACAATTTAAGTTAAAAAATTGTGTCAATATTTACATGGGAACGACTCAGAAGGAAAATCAGACATGGCTTAAGCATCGACTTTTGAAAATCTTCTGGCTGTGCCATTCAGAATATGCAAATCACCTGTATGGAGTTCTCACCTCCAAAGTTGGCAAAGTTAAACATTTTTAGAAATGAGACTATTTAAAATTGAAGCATACTTCATACGAATATTAGGCATGGTCATGCACCTGTGTCAAGCTGAGTTCAGTATGCATGTACACAGCTTTCCATAAATTCAAGTACAGCTTAATTCTGTTCAGGGTCACGAGGGGAAGCTGGAGCCAACCCCAGCTGAAAGGCAGGGTACACCCTGGGCAGGTAGCCAATCCACCGACACACAGAGACAGACAACCATTCACACTCACATTCACACCTACAGGCAATTTAGAGTAGCCAATTAGCCTAATCCCCTCTGTGCATGTCTTTGGACTGTTGGAGGAAACCAGAATACTTGGAGGAAACCCACACGGACACAGGGAGAACATGCAAACTCCACACAGGAAGGTGCCCAGGTCGACCCCGGGGTTCGAACCCAGGACCTTCTTGCTGTGAGGCAAGCGTGCTATCCACTACGCCACTGTGCCACCCACTGAAGCATACTCATATCTAAAAATGTGTATAGATGAATGGCATGGTGAATTTCACTGGATTCTCACCCCTCAAATTTACTTTTCCTGTGTATAACTATACAGCTCATCATACTTATGGTGGTTAGGAATGCAACAGTACATTTAGAAGGCTGGAATGCAGTGACTGAGTAACAAGAAAACGATTAATAAAAACTAATTCAGTGCTATTAGATCCTTTATTTATAGACATTTTGCACTGTGTGAGAAATCATGTCTCATGTGGTGGGATCAGTGTTATCTCCATAGCGTCTCTTCATAAATCTGGGGGCCCACTGTGAGATTCTGCTCAAAAGAAATAGTCGACACCATAACAAGCCGCTGCTTGTGTAGAAATAAAAGGCAGGCCATGTCAATAACTTCCATTTCAACACTTTACCCTGAAGACTACTGCGCTGTGCTTTATGGTGGAACACGAGAAAAAGAGAAACAAGACAAATAAAACAGACAAGCTTTAAAACGACACTCTCATATATGTTGTTTGTGTTTTCACTCCCTTTAAATCAAATTAATCCGAGCAAATCCTTTCTGACTGACACACCACCATTTGGTCTTATTTTAAAACAATATCCCACTGAGCCACAAATGCAATTTGCGGCTGATGGAGAGCACTCAAGGGCTGGATGTGGGAAAACATAGCTGGAGGGCCCAGCAGGGACCCGGAGTGTGTGTCTATACATTTATCAGCTGAAGCTTGTTTATGGCTCCTAAAGGAGGCACAGTAGGGGGGATCTCCAAGCAAATGGAAAGGACTTGTGAGAAACTGAAAATATGACAATCGAAATGGTTTGGATGCTGGAGTAAAGTGAATGAATGGAAAGAAAGAAAGAAAGAAAGAAAGAAAGAAAGAAAGAAAGAAAGAAAGAAAGAAAGAAAGAAAAAGTAAATGACAGTTTAATCCAAAAGGATTCATTTTGCATGTGTATCACTTGATAATGGATGAGGTACACTGGATTCATTACTTCTACATAATCTCAAATCCACACATCCATCCAAATTAAGCATTTAGTAATCCTGCTTCACCCACACCAGCTCTCAAGCCCTGGGGGTTCCTAATGAAGAGAGAGATTGCTACAACAAATCTTGGCCCCAACAACTCATTTAATGTTGAGCCAGTAGCTGTGGGCACAGCAGTGTATAAAACTATACACCTTTGTCTATTAAGGCTGAGTGCATGCTATTTGGGCACGTATATTTCTGGGCCATATGACTCCAAAGTAATTTTAAAAAGTTAGATTGTTTTCAGTTCAAATGTAAGGCCACAAAGATTAACATTTGGAAAACCAACATTTCTCATCACCCTGAGGACAGTTTCCCGACAATGAAGAATAGTAGTGGTAGGTGGTAGTTCAGGATTACTGACCATCTTGGTTGTTTTTCTGAACGTTTCCTGACAGTCACTCATTGGCATTTGTTGGATGACCTCTAGAGTCTAGGGAGAGTTGCAGATACAGTTGTGGTCAAAAGTTTACATACAGTTGTAAAGAACATAATATCATGGCTCTCTTGAGTTTCCTGTTATTTCTACAACTCTGACTTTTCTCTGATAGAGTGATTGGAACAGATACTTCTTTGTCACAAAAAACATTCATGA
>JAQLOM010000038.1:6821064-6831105 GCA_030068315.1 Chrysichthys thysi | reverse complement strand
CCCCCGGGACCCTGAACAGGGCAGAAGATGAGTGAGTGACCCTAAGACCCTAAGCTGACTCTAAGCAGTAGAAGATGAGTGAGTGAATTTATGTAAAGCTGTGTGCACACATACTCAGCATTAATGCACTCAGCTTGACATAGCCGCATGAAAACAAATTACCATGCCAAATATTCTAATATTCAGCACTAAGCCTCAACGGTAAGGTGGTAAACAGTTGATTTCTACAGTGGCACAATACTACTGGCCCAATTCTGAAACCCTCACAACACTATAACCAGCCTTGACATTTCATTGACTTTATATAACAACAGCCCACTTGTGCCAAGGCAGTTCAGATTGAATAAGCAGCTCTGCAGAAGTTTGATTGCACCTAAGAAGCAATGTTCTACAGTTTGACCATGTAGGTAGACCTTGGTAATGTTTTTTCCCCCTTTCTCTACTGCACTGTATTACCTGCTGTCAGGGGGGTTCAAACACTCATTTAGCCCATATCGATGTGCTGAGCTGTCCTGATTGCTTGGCTGACACTTTGGCCCATGTGCTTCTGCATATGCATGAGGACAAGTTCACTTCCTTTGCCTCTATTCAGTGCTGCGGTCACAGTAGGTTAATGTCATCTCCTTCTTGCTTGTTAGAAAACATCCTGCACACCTATGCTGCTTTGAGGATGATACACACCTCCACTGCAGGGTTTTAATTCAGGAAACATGAAACAATATTAGAAATAGTTGTTCCAATGTGATGTTCTTTGTGTAATTTCTACATAAATAGAAAGTAAGTAAGTAAATGAATGAATGAATAAGACAATTTAATCAACTAATTAATTAATAAAAAACAACATTAAAAAAAAACCATACAACTCCCGCTATGTACCCCACAAGGACAATTCTTGGGCTTGAGATCAGTAGATGAATATAAGTCAATGGATCATAATTTCAGTTTTCAATTCCTGATATTTACATCTAGACACGTTAAACAACTCACGAGGAACATGGTGCCTTCTGCTTGAATCCACCCATTCGTCAAGTGATCAAAAATATTGGAACACATGTCTAACAGGTTTCTTGTTGCCCAGGTGTACCCGGTTAGATTCTTTGTTTAGAAAAGCAATAGCTCTGCACATCTACTCTTGGTTCGACCCCTGGGTTTTGCATGCAAAGACTAAAAAAGGATTAACCAACATTAAGACCAGAGATCTAACTATGGGAGAAAAGCTGTGAAAAGCTCAATCAGATTCAATCGGGGCAAATCAATCAGATCCATTGATTGCACAGGCATTGGGCATAGCCAATATGTCAATTGTCTTGGAGTGTCCTTACTTTTGATAACTTAAAATGTAGGTGGCCTACCATGTTCGAAGCTGTTTATCGCATCAAGATGTAAATATCAGGAAATCTTTATTCGTCTTCTGCTGCTTAACCCTCTTCAGGGTCGCGGGGGAAGCTGGCGCCAATCCCAGCTGACATCGGGTGAGAGGCCGGATACGCCCTGGGCAGGTCACCAATCCACCGCAGGGCAACACACAGAGACAGACAACCATTCACACCTGCGGCCAATCTAAAGTCGCCAATTAGCGTCTAGCCTCTGTGCATGTCTTTGGACTGTGGGAGGAAACCCACATGAACACGGGGAGAACATGCAAACTCCACAGAGAAAGGTACCCGTGCCGAAGCCCGGGGCTCGAACCCAGGGCCTTCTCACTGTGAGGTGACAGTACTAACCACTCAGCCACCGTGCCACCATGAATGCCTGTTCTGTCATCTTATATTTATCTTTCTATCTTAAACCCAAATGTCAACCATTTATAATGCACAACTCTTACACGGTAGAGTGCAAAAATGTGCACACCTCTGGATAAGAAAAATGCATGTACTGTATAACAACAAGACATTTAGCAGTTAGATTTTACAGATATCCCTTGATCATCATGAGCACAGTCGCCAAATTGTGTATGTTAAGATATTAAAAATGAAAGAATGCAAATGATATCAGTGTAAACATTTACATCATGTAATTATACTCTAATAACTAGCTCAATTACTCACCTTTTGTCTTTATAACTGCCCCTAACCTATGTCATCTCCTCCAGGGAGATATCCTGCCAAATCTGTTCAATTCCGTCCAGCCCATCAACACCAGTTCATCTCGTCATATCTGTTAAATCTCAGCCAGATGACATACAATGCCTTTTTCAAATCAGATCTTGAGCCTTAGACTTTCACTGCAACTAACTTTCTTTTGATTTTGCATTACGTTTTGCAGTGCATGTTTTGGACAGGATTTTGTAACTAGTTGAAAGTCTTACACGGAATATTTTCCTCTTTTTTTTAACCAAGAAACCATAACGTGGAGCAAAACTGCACTCAATCATATGGTCTTTTCATTTGAACATTGCCCGGTTATTACTTTAGCTTTATAATTACTGCTAAATATGTATACTGTATTACTAACTGAGTCAGATATTGGGCCTTTTTAAACAAGCAAACAAACAAATAAATAAATGAAATTCAATTGTTGCTATAAAGACACGGTCTGCAGCAATCCTCTGCCCTCTTCTCCTTTACGTATCTCCCTTCCTCTGTCATGCTCCGACGGCTGCAGAAAGCTAGGGGTAAGGGAGTCTTGTTTACGATGGAATGCCAGAGTTTTTACGAGACTTGTGTTTCGCACTCGACCTTGAACACCGCTCAAAATCTAACAGGCTGATTCACCTCTTGTTCCACATATTGATTTCTATCAGGGGACTCATTCCCCAGCCGTCATAAGTAACCCATCACATTCATGAGACAAAGCCGTATAATACCGAGAGGGACTGGTGCTAAAGGTATGTCTATTACTCCCTGGTTTATAGAATTAAAGGGAAGGGCAACGTGTCATTTCATTCGGTCTGAGCCTGAGGGGAGGTGAATACTGTATACGGAAGGCAATTTTCAGACAAAATATCCCAGGTCAAACTTTTCCAAGTTTTCACCATTTTCTATATATTTAGTATATAAGGTGGGTAAAAACTTCCATATTTCCATAGCAGTTAATATGATTCAATGGAAGTTAATAAATCATACTGCATGTTTATCTGGTATGTCATGAAATGTCCGTTAAAATCATATATCTCCTCTACCCCGTGTGTTCAGTGACAAAAAAGCAAACATGCCCCTATTAAACTTTCAGTGTCATTGCTGCCAACTTAGCAACTTCACTAGATTAGCATCAACTCCAGAGCCTAGCAACAAATTTGTTAATAACAACCAATAACCAATTACTGCTGCTCGCAACAGCCAATCACTAATTACCATTGTTCCCATTAGCCAATCACTGATCGCCGTTGTTGGTCAAACTTCCATTTTTTCATTGTTGGCTCATTTTAAATGGTTTTCTCAGCTATATTTAAAAGCAATTAAGCAAGTTATTCCATCCATAATGACTTCTTATTCTTATTATATAATAGTTGGTTTAGCTTTTTTTTTATTTAATAAGTACTGTACATATATTTTAATGCCAGTTATGTAATTTAGAGTTAAAACAAATAGTCCTGGCACTTGTTTGGACAATTGTAAAAACCTCAATATACAGAACTTAGCATGATTTTGATTATTGGTGATGATAAACTATTTTATATTCACATATAACATTCATCATGGCTGTGCTTTGGAATTTAAAGACAAACACGAGTTAAATGTCATTTTCAAAAGAATATGAGTGTGTATTTCTACATGCCGTATACAATCAATGTATGTCCAGTTTAACTGTGAAAATAAACACCAATTAACTTCATAACGATCAGTTTTATGTTTGAGCTGAAATATGCCTAAATACTGTTGTGTGACATTTCGTCCCTGAAAAGCTGCTTTTTGGATCCATGTGTTTCATGTCACTGACGATATTCTTGCAGCCAAGCCTGGTTCTGGAGCTCCGGACAGCCTTGCTCTTCTCTGGCCTGCCACATCACTCTGTCACCTTGCATTTGATGCAGTGATAGTCTGCCTTTCCCAGGCAGTTTTGCCAATAAACAGGACAAAAGCACTCGTACCTGAGGGACAGAGATACAACTCGAGCATCATTGCTCCAAAATCGCAGGTGCGTCCTGTTGTCAGCTCTATGGCTAACAGCAGATGTGACGGTGACAGGACATGCTATTCCCATCATATACCATAAATACCCTCAGGGCATGGTACAGATGAACGAGGGTTTTAGAAGGCTATTCAGAGAGATATTATAGGTGCAAGGCTAAAAAACACTGCATAGTGTCGTCTATCTATAGGAACAGGCAGACACAGAAATGTCAAAAGGACAAAGTGGTGGAAATGGGACACTTAAAAAAGTAACACATTTGTGGGACAAATGGGTTGCAGATATAAAGCTACTGATAGAGCTTTTATACAGCTTACAGAGCTGCGTATTGCACATGGGAAGTTAACATAGTTTGTTTTGTGATTGTGAGCGCTCCAGCTAATGAGCATCGAGGCTATCTAAATCAGACAGATTACAAAATCTGGATTTGGGTTTTTGATTGGGCAGCACAGTGGTGCGGTGTTTAGCTTTGTCGCCTCACAGAACTAAGGTTCTGGGTTCAAACCTTTCTGTGTGGAGTTTGCATGGTCTCTCGTCTGTGTGGGTTTTCTCTGGATGCTTTGATTTCCTCCCACAGCCAAGACATGCAGATTAGCTCAACTGGTTGTAGGGTTGCCAACCGTCCCGATTTACGCGGAATGTCCCGGAAAATGGGTGATTTTGAAGTGTCCCGTTGGGACAGCTCTATTCCTGCATTCCAGTCACAGTCTTACCGGCCAATAATTTATTACTGTCAGCATAGCTAGTGCGTGGTGTGTTTTGTCGGTGACAAAATTTTAGATTGAGTTGTCAAAATGAGCAGTGAACCAAAGGAAAAACGCCGCCACCAACCCCCATCTCGCAAAATTTTAACACCGCCACCCCCGTGAGCATTAGTACATTTCCGCCTGTGTGTTAGCGTTAGCCCTGCAATAGTTTGACAAACACGCCCAGGGCGTACCCCATTTCTCGCCTGAAGTCGACTGGGATTGGATCTAGCGTCCTCCACCACCCAGATAAGCGATATAGAAAACGGATGGATGGATGGGTGGATGATTTGGCTTTCAGTAGCATATAGGTTAGATTGTAGATCTATCACACTGCCATGGTTTCCCCATCTGTGTCTTTGGAGTGTCATGAAATCTGGTTGTGCAATTAGTTGCTTTAAGTCTGAGCTTTTTTCCAAGCTCTGTTTTTAAACTTCTTGAAATAAGAAGTAACCCAAGTAAAAGTTACACCCATCACATTACTCAGCATGCAGTGGCGAGGGCAAATAGCTTTCCTAACTCATGCAGACCGCACCACGGTTCAGTGGCTAGAAGTTCAGGCTTGATAAGTAGTTTTCAAGGCATTCATGGCAAAAAAAGAGGGTGAACCTGACCTCTGTAGTGAAGATGATTTGCAATTTTGTTGGAAGATTCGGTTGTGTGAACCAAACACAATAGACTGATTAGGCAGAAGTTGCTAAGCACAGCCTTCAAAAAGCATACATGATCTTTGATCTTAGAGCTACAATACCATGTAACAAGGGGTCAGGATGAGAGGAGCATAAGTGACATTGGACCACCAAATTTCAAGCACTGACTCTTAAAAAATGCTTACTACAGTGGTCTATTTGGGGAGCTCTCGAAAGAGTCTGGAATGTCTCTGTTCAAACTTTCCCGCAGAGGTACAAACCAAATAACTCTTTGGGGTGTTACATTTCCTACAAATGTGCATTGGCTAGATAGGGCTATTTCTTTTGAAATTTTGAGGATTTCTAAAAACCTGGATAATGATTTAGATGGTTTCCTGAGTTAAACCATTAATCAACCTACGTACCACTTAAAAAATGAGAGTAGACACAGCACTATGAGGTAGCCTTAGCAATTGATCAAGGGTGTGTGTGTGTGTGTGTGTGTGTGTGTGTGTGTGTGTGTGTGTGTGTGTGCGCGCGTGTGGAAAAACTGTATGTGCAATGAAAGTTTATATTTGGTTAAATGGGAAGATAAATGACATTTTTTACTCAAATGTTTCCTTAAGGCACCCCTACTTTTAGTAGAACGTGGCTACTGACCATTAATCTGAACAAATGTTAAATTGTGCTACAGTACATATTATTCAATTTAATACACTACTTAGCCCAACCTGGTGTCTAGTGGTGGAATCAAGCAAATATAATGTATGGGCATACTGGGTGGTAATTATGAATATCCAGGTGCATCAAGCAGAGTTTGGGACCAAAGTCAATGCTTCATCCCTGAGAATGTAGCATCTAAGAAACAATTTTTGCAGAAGGGCAAAGTCAAAAAACCCCACAGATCTCTGAAGGCTATCAGGCGTAATGTAATAACTAAAGGCAGAAAATTTTGGGTCATTTCAGGTGGCCCAAACAGGTCTTGAAAAATAAACCTTCAGAAATACAGGCTGGAGGAAAATCTGCACCTTATAGTCATGAATTTATAAATCAGGCGTTGAAAATCTGGTGTAACTGATGGTGTAAACTCAATAACGTTATTAAATCGCAATCAAAATGTTTTGTTTTGTTGTGATGTGTAATATTACAGTCAGTCTATAAATATGGGGCTCTTCTGGGCCCTTGTGAAGACTTTCTTTTGTTAACTACATTTTTAGGTTTTTGGGGTCCTGGATTTCATGTTTCTGTTCTGCACAGTTCCTTACATTTACCCATAGCACAGTATTTTCCGGTTCTGCTTTCTTATTTGTAAATAATGGGCATAATTAAAGATCGTTTTATGGATTTTCACATCAAGTGTAAGAAGAGCTTAGATGAAAAAAAAAAAATGAAAAAAAAAAGATCCACTACTTGCTCCCATGTAGCTTAAAAAGTGTTTTGAAATAATATGGTGCCACAGTCAACCAAACCTGAATTCATGGCGCCTGAAATATAATGCACGTGTAACGTGGTGTTATATAAATCTCCACTCATCTCTGGTCCGTTCAGCTTTTTAAAAACTACGCAACAGAAAATTACCTAACCTTACATTCGTGTACATTCAGGTTCCAGTCCTGATGAATCTGATGTAACTCTATAAACGGTCGCAGTTTAGGATAAAATGTACTAAAATGAAAGAAAATCCTGTACAATAAGCTCCTGTGCGTCAGCCAGATTTGATTGGCTTTTTTTAATACCTTACTCTGATCCAAATGCATGTGACAGGCATTGCAGATTCTCTCCCCAGTAATCTCCAAACTCAATTTACTTTTTAATACGAATGATGAAATTTTATAGTGCAAGAAAATATGACTCACTGTGGGAGAATAAAGTGACAGAATAATTTCTGATGAGATCTGGGGGTCTATAAAGATTTCTCTCTTAGCCTCTTTCTCAATCTCTCTGTCACTATAATAAAATTATTAGCTTCGGGAAATTCTTATATACTCCCCGTGTGCACTTCAAGGGCATAAGGGTCAAACTGAGCTGTGCTTAAATGGACTGCCAAAAGCAAGCAAATACTGCATGTGTAATTCCAATTTGGTGTTTATAGGATCTCGGTTCACCATCAGTTATAAATTTAGCTATCTTTCTAATCAGATCCATCAGACAGTAAAAAAAATAAATAAATAAACAGAAGTGGAGTTCCTCGTCTCCGCATTTATCACCTCATGTATTAAAGGAATGTTCTTAACAGGTCAGCATCGTTGAAACTTCTGAGTGATTTAAACAAACAATTCAGCTAGGCCTCTGCAAGGAAATAAATTCTAAATTTAAAAGCAGTTTAAAAAAGCCACACAGACTGAAGACTACATCTTAAAGAAAACTACATCTGCCCCGGTTTCCTTGCTGCATGTGGTTGAGCCTCCAGCACTATTCCTTATAACAGAGAGAAAGCTCACATTTTCCATCTTTATTTGGAATTGGATAGCACCGTTATCTGTCACAGTGTGGAGGGTAACTTTTGAAAAGCTCTTTCTCCCATTTGTCTGAAAGAATAGACAAGATAGAAATCTTGCCAGCCAACAGACCTTCAAAAGAAAGATAGCCAGCCGTGCTTTTTTTTTATGCTGGAGGCCTGCAGGGGAAGGCCACTGCCTTCCCTACATCTTAACCTTCACTCCTTGTTTTGCTTGAAATTTGGGTGAAAACTTTTCTTCTAGGTTTCTGCTTATTTCACAGTATGAAAAAAGTGTGCTCTGTTTAAACCTTACCTGGCATGCACTGAGTAAACACATACATACATACATACATACATACATACACACACACATACATACATACATACATACATACATGCATGTTTGCCATTTAATACTTGGAATGACCTTTCATGGACAGAATTATTAATACATTTCATTAAGTATTCTTTGCCTGCATCTAAACCCTAACCTTAGCCTTAACCTCAGTAACCAAAAGGAAAACGTTTAGGTAATATATATTTTTAAATAAAAAATTGCATTTTGCCTCATGGGCCCCAGCTAAACGTCCCCACAAGGTCACAAGGTCTGTCCTTGTGGGATTGTCTATCTCTCTTTCTCTCCTCGGAACCACAGTAGGTATTTCTCCAACTGTCTTTTGGGAAACTGAAATTATGAGCACTATGAGCACTGAACCTTTACTTGGTCCGAATCTGCATCTGCTTGGTGTCTATGAAAGAGTGTCAGTGCACTTGTCAATATGCGCTCTTTGTTTTGAAGCTGATATCAATCAAATGTGCTAGCCTAATCCCGAATTCTCACCTGACGCATGGCAGCTATGACGCAGGAGCGGCTCGTCAAAACTGACCATTAAATCCATTACATTACCGTCATTTGGCAGATGCTCTTACCCAGAGTGACTTACATTTTTTTTTGTTGTCATTTATACAGCTGAGCAGTTGAGTTTAAGGGCCTTGCTCAAGGACCCAACAGTGTTAGCTTGGCAGCTTGGATTTGAACTCCCGACCTTCTGATCAGTAGTCAGGTGTCTTAACCCCCTGAACTACCCCTGCCCAGACATGTGCTCCAGCTAAATGGCGCAATAAAAATAGTGAGTTATTAAGATATTCATGGGTATTATTTCTATACAAACCCCACTTGGAATTCTAATGGCAATAGAGTTGTGGTATCTTTGCAGCTCACATGTGCGTGAGTGAAAAAAAAATGCCTCTGATGCAACTGATCCAATGCATCACATCACTATCCAATCCATCCCAGTTAGTTTAGTCACGATGGCTCAAAGAGCAACAGGATGATCGCGACTCGTTTTCAGGCACTGCTGATGCCGGAGTTGAAAAGCCTCTTAGGTAGAAACAGGATCTCAGAGAGGGCTATTCAAAAATTACACATGATTTTGTTGTTGTTTTAGTTTAATTTTCCCCTTCCCTTGTTAGTTCACCTGGTTTTCCGTTAGTTCAGTCTATTATTTGTGTCACAAGTCTCTAGCAATTACTTCATCACGCAGGTTTGTGTTCACGGACTTTGCATGTATCTTCGTTTGGCTGCAGTGTTTTAATAATGCTTCAGAAGTGTGTCCAATATAAAGTGGCCTTAAGGCAGGGATCACAATGACCAGCGGCAGTACCAGAGGCTACAGTTCCTTGGTTTGTTTGTTATGGTTTGGCAGTAGAATGAATGCTACTCATTAGCACTGCTAGTGACGGAGGCGCAGAGTGTTTTTTTTCTTGCCGCGCGATGCTCATCAATATCTGTTTAGTGTATCCTAGGGACGGTTCAGGTGATTTGACCAAAAAATGGTTAGACTCTTATAGGGAGGGAAGTCATGATGATATTCTCTGTTTCCTGTTTTGCATGAAAGCTATCAAGAGTAAAACTTTTTTTTCGTTATTGTATGCAACGTTAGTGCTTAGTATCACTCAGGAACATGACAGGACTTCATTTACATCATACAATTATGGTCTGAGTGCTTTCGCTGGTTTTTTCCGGCTCAGGCTGCATTGGTTGTTAACGTTACGGGGCTGTCACGTGATGAACGAATGACTCAAACCCGAAGACTCAAGAGATGAACTAATCAATTCTGTTTCCGGCTCAGGCTGCATTGGTTAGCTAATTGGG
>JAQLOM010000038.1:6752870-6763233 GCA_030068315.1 Chrysichthys thysi | reverse complement strand
GCAGAAGTTGAAAAATGCAGTAAGACAAACCCTTAAGAGACATTGAAAAATATTTAACTGGGAAGAAAAGAACAGCGGAGAGAAACAGAGATAATGTATACGATATATAATATATATATATATATATCAGTGCTTCTCAAATAGTGGGGTGGGGTGCGGCGCAATGTCATGGGAGTGCGTGTGACCCCAGGGAACACACTGGTTTGTTGTTGTTTTTTTTGCATCCGCACCCCCCCTTCTCAAGATTCGGGGGGGGGGGGGCACGAAATGTTTTCATCTTCCCAAGGGGGGCGCGACAGAAAACAATTGAGAAGCACTGTTTTATGGTAACACATGTGCACCAATTAACATTTAAAAAAAATTGCAGGGCATATTGTGTGTGTGACTGAAACTTAACATATTTTGCGCAATGCAAAAGTAACCCCTATAGAGAAGCAGGCCATTCGTTCATGAACCACTTCCTTTTTCTATTTAATGAACTGCCTTTTAATGAAAAAAAAAAATACATTTCATTTATGGTCATTCTGACTACTGCTTTAGACGAGGAAGCAAAACAACATAGTTTTCAATGGTCTTCCATATTGGCATAGCAAGGGGTAAAAACAAATCGTAACCGTACATGATGGCCATTCTGCCTATAAAAACAAAATTACACCTATGCTCAGAATATCTGAGGGTATGATCATTCAGGCAAGGACACACAATAAAAATGTTTTATATTTGAATGCCCTGACGGTACAATAAAAATGAGAATCAGATTTAAAAACAGAACATCTGAAACATCTATAGGTTTTTTCATACCTTCACTTTCAGTCTATTCTGTCTTTTTTCATGTCGTTACATGTCTTTAGGACCTAGTCCTTGGTGATTCTTAATGTACAGAACCATAACGTCTTCTAGTCAGGTTTTGGTTTTTTGTGCATTTTTTTTTTTTTTACAAGAATAAGCTGAGGAAGTGTTCCCTGGAGCTTTTGTGTCAACTTTCAGAGCAGCAAAGGCAATTTAAGGTTACTTGTTGCCTTTCGTGTCCAAACAGAGGTGATTATACGCACAGAGAGGAGCTGGTGAGAGCTTTTCTCTGCCCCAGGTCTCAGTGAGGTGATGAATGCACTCCAAAGTGCAGGCTGTGTGAGGGAGATGATTTATAACATGCTCTTATAGTTTGGTTTGGTCCTTGGAGAAATAAAACATGCCACTTTCTATAGCACTTCCTTGATTGAGAAGCCACTTTCACTAAATGGCCAGCTGTTTCCTGAGTGTACAAAAAGAAACACCTAATAAGGGTCTCTCATTACCTTTCCTAATGAATAAATAATGCTATAACACAATTGGAGTATTATGAAGAGGTCACTTGGTTCGCTGCATGTTACAAGATTGCATCCAAGGATGCAAAACGGACAACTGAAGTGGCATTTGTGATGAAGTACATTTTAAGTTATGAATGTAAATTCCTGAGTAAAGGGGAATGAACCCACTATGCATTTGTCTCAGGTATATGGTTTACATTTCTTTCTCGTTGGCTCCAGCTTCTCGCTGTGACCCTGAACAGGATTAAGTGGTCGAAGGTGAGTGAGTGAGTGACTCATGATCCCTCAGTCCCAGCATGAAAATGACACATCCTTGACTGGTGTATAAAACAAGCAGAGTAAACTTGATGAAAAATTAATGATAGAGTGCAGAAACATTTGACAAAAGTACTTTTAGGGCATGTAGGCATGATGGGAAACTTTTACTTTGTTGCATTTTTATTTAAATCTATTGCAGGTCATGTTCCATACTCTACAGCATTAAAACATGTAGTTCACCCATAGAGTGAACAGTGGTAGTGTCATGAGAGTAACCTACGAGTACAAAAGTACCACAGTGCAACTATGGTAAATGTTATGGTCAACTGTATACCAACTGATATCTTTTGCCATAAGATCCCGATGCATGGCATTTACCACAATTCAGCACTGTGTACAAGTCTTGGGCACCCTGTTTTTTAGTTTTTTAGTACAAATTTTGTTCTACATATTTATTTTTATGAATTCTGCATTATTGAGTCAGTACAATACATCTTAGATTCCCAAACATTACGTTTCCCACCATGAAAATACACAGCACAAATATCTATCATGATTTAATAGCTATCTTATAGTGCTGTAGTCTAATATAGTAAACATAAGGACAGGAAACCGAAAGAGAGACTGGGGCAGGGGGGCGGGGTGCGGGGGGGCATGAAATCAATAGACACAAAAGGAAATAAAATCTCCACTCTGAGCCGTCTCCTCTTATTGCACTAAATATTACATTACATTTTATTATCAGTGTTTTCTGTGATTTGTGATTCGGAAGAGCTCATATAACAGCCTTAGTAGATTGCTTTAAAGTCATATGAGTAGAAAAAAATCATTAGCACGAATTAGCACAGGTTTGAGAATAAGAGGTGTAATGTCACCATAATGCTCTAAAGGAAGCCTGACAGTAAGGGAGTTAAATATATTATATCACAGTGCCATTTAATAGTCAAATCTGAAGATGTGGATTCATTTTCAATAAAAGCAGACCTCTGGCAGAAGTTCCAGATGTAATTGAAAAATTACCGGTGTATATTAACGCGTCCGTGCTAATATGTTATCGTTTCTCGCAGCAAGTCACTCTCAGGGACTAATTATAAATGGATTAAGAAAATGTGTTGTTATTTAAAACATAAGAACGTATCGTTGTCAAAATGACAATTTCTTTTCTATAAGGAGACATTTATTTGACATTAACAGATGGAGTTCCGTGTTTCCATGCTGCCTTTTTTTTATTTTTTTATTTTTTTATTAACTTCAAGAGAGAAAAAGAGAGACTGGTAGGGAAATTACCGTTTATAGCCGTTATAATCTAAACAATATGTTCAACAATAACCGGAGAGGTGTTCGTTAAAAAAAATGTTAAAAAAATCACAATATCTGGCAACTCACTGTGGTATAAGAGGAATAAAGTATCACAGGACGTGGTGTTACAGGAAAATAGTTCACCCGTGGGTAGACTAAATATCTTAGTCAAACGATAATAAACCTTTTTTTTGCACACAGATATGATGAACCTGAGCCAAAGAGAATGACTATGTGTGTGCGCGAGAGACAGAGAAAGAGAAATGAAATTCACTCAGATCTGTTTAGCTCTGCCGTAGTACCACAGTAATAATCTATGTATTTAGTTATTTGGTAAATCAGGCTTTAAATAAAACTCAGTGCAGAAAGATGAAACATAAATTCGAGCAGTGTAATGGAAAATGTGTTATGCAAATGTGCTTTCCCCGAATAAGGCTCACTTTGTAAATCAAAAAGGCTATGTAACCTTTATCTGCCATGAGAGTCATATCCCAGTGCTGTATATCTGTTAGTGAGGAATGGAGAATGCACCTGGTAATTTATTTGTTATAATAAAGGCGAAACACGAGCAGCAAACGGGAGATGGGTGCTCTGAGGGATTGTGGGAAATGCTCTTAGCAGTGGGAACGGCAAGGTTTGAAGTACTCCCTGTGTTCGTGCTTTAATTTGGGCAGCGCCATTGGCAATCGCAATAACTGCGTATTAGCAACAGGGGGATTTCTCCAGGGAGAAGTTCCATATGCCGAAACACACTTCCTCTACTGCAAATGATTCTCTTCTCAAATGCTCCTTTTTCCAAAGGCCACATTCCCTGGACTATCATGTGCACTTTCTCCCTCTCTTTCTTTCTCCCTCTTATTTTCTTCCCCTCTCTCTCTTTTACTGCTCTTTTGAGAGACAATTTGTGCACGCTGCCTGGAAGTTTTATTTGTCGGTACTTGGTGGAGGCGAGAGGAGGACATCAAATGAAAAACATTAATCACACGGCTGAGCTACAGGGAGATCTGGGCAAAAAGAGAAGAAGCGAGCGAGAGAGGAGTGAAAAAAGGAATAAATCAGACAGAGTGGAACAGCAGCACTCCATCGAAAAACCACATAACAAACAGCAGTCTGGTCTCCTCCCAATTCAACGAAAATAATATTGCTGTGGCCTGGCGTGTTGTGAATAAGAGCCACGCTGAAGTGATAGATGAAGACAGAGGAAATACCTCACATGCACCAAGAGCCTATCTGTTACATGTCTTCAGAGCTCAGTCTCCGTCCCTTGTTACAGCTCGGTATCAGACGTCTGTTCCGTTCGCACTCACGGTTTTTGAGAGATGAGCTTGGAGATGTATTTGTGCTTATGCTAACCTCGCTGCCATAATGAAGGCAAAAGTTCATGAGTCTTTTCAATCACATCTGCGATGTTTAAAGTAGCGGTCCTTGAAAACAATTGAAGCCACTCTAAATCACTCCCCATCACCAGGGTTGTGCTCTTCACAGGTTGCAATGGTGATAAGGGCTAAACCAGGCTATGGCACAGATGGCACCAATACATGGTACCCACTCGCTCCTGACCTGCTCATCATCGATCACAGATGGCAGGCCTGTTCAAACGTGGAAATGTGAGTGTCAGCCTCGGTGGATCTCCTCCAGCCCGAGATACACCGCCTGATGAAAGCCATGGATGCAGGTCTTCATGGTAAAACAAGAAAAGAGCAGAGAGGACGATGAGATGAGCAAATGGCAGAGAGAAATGAAGTGAAAGAGAGTGCATGAAAGAGAAACATTATCAGCTGTGGCTTTCAGTGTAAAAGTACGTGGGCTATGTGTGAGATGAAAGCAGAAGCTCTCAGTGCAATGTGTGGTAGCGCTACTCAGATGTGAGACAAATACAAAAGCCCAAAATCCAGATTTTTTCCCTGTGTACATATTCAGCTTGCATTCATTCCATAATTATCTGAGATTCTGAGAAAAAAAGAAATCTGATTTGTTACTCTGCACACATTTTCAGAGTTGACAATACGTAGTAAAACATGGCGCAGCATCACAAGGAGTTTTTTGGTCTCTTGGAACATGCTTGTCTTTCTCCTTTCCTGGATATGTTTCAATGCAGTTTAGGAGAATTAGCATCAGAAAACAAGGGGTGCTGTTTGATTTTTATTTTGTTTCAGACACTCATGCTGGATACATGTGTGTAGGCCTGGGAAAACCCTTCACATGATGAAATTCTATAACTAAATATTCATACAAACGTTTTTTTTTAATATATATATATATATATAGTGATATTTTTTCACCGTAATTGGCTATTTTCCATAAGGGACACTGGATACATTCTTCAGTGAGAGAACCACTTTTCAGAAGGAAAAAAAAAAGAAGAAGCAAGTTTTCAGAAGGACTTTAGCATATTCTCCAAAATGTTGAGTAAAACTTACCACCTCATTTCTTTATAAAATTGCACGAATTGTACCTGGGCTTAATATTTCAGGAAAATATGCAAAGGATCGTCACACCAAATACTGACTTTGTGTAGGTTACTATAGTTGACTGCACATTGTAGTATTTTTATTTCAAGTAGAAAGATTTATTTGCATTATTTTGCAGTCATCTTTACTTTACAGCATTGTCTTTTGTGCCTAAGACTTTTGCATAAGTATTATTAGCCTCAGCTATAAACCATCTGTAGGAGGTGAACTGTATATTCATAATCAGTTTTGATGCGATACCTGCACATTGAGAAAGCGGTATGAAAATAGTTTTATAAGGAAATGAAAATAGTCTCATGAGGAAAAAACTTTGCTGAGCATCGTGGATAATCTGTCACAGCTCTTTTGGAGACTTTGACTGTTGAACTTGGTTCTTTTTTGGGAACAAAACCCAGGAGCTTTTGTTATGTTTTTATTTGAACTGAAAATTGGTCTCTTACATAATATGTTGCTTTCTTTGTTGTTTTTAAAACTAAATTTGGAAATCAACTTTTTTTACTGACTCTTTGATGCAGAATTCATAAATATCTACAGCAGAATTCGTCCTAAAACATGGGAGTCCCTAAGTCTTTTCCACAGTCCTGAATAAATAATTTTTTCCCCTTAATTTGTCCCTTTAAAACACCCTGGACCCCACAGCTTCAATTTTGGAGAATAAATACTATGGGCTTTTTTTTTTAAGAGTGCAGAATGTAGAAACTACAACTTTTTGTTCATTTGCTAATTCCATTCAAACTCCCATCAGTCACTGGGTCCAAATGATCTTTGCTCGTCTGTGCATGCACTCCCCTATAACTGTCATGGCTCATTAATGTTCCATGTAATGGATTACCAGTTGACTAATTTAAGCCACGAGAGAGAAGTGATAATTTCAGAAATACAGAAGTTGTGTAAATCTTACACTCTTATCTTCATCTCTTGGCAGGTCAGTCAATGCAAACACCATCCTACAAGTCACCGTGACTGCTCCCATCAACTAGATCAATGGGCATCTTGGGGCTTGAGCAATATTGCAGGCAGCCCTTGGTCTCCAATAGCTGCAAACCCACAGACAGATGGAGCATCTGCATCTGAAATAGCTGCAAAGTAAATATCATGGGTTCACACTCAATCTCTTCAATTGCCCAAATATGGATTGGTATTTGTCTATAATGTAGTGGATTTGTATAAGGCTTATGGGAGAAGTCCTGCTATCAAAAGGGTTTATATGGAAAGTTGAGCAGACTGTGGGGCAAATAAGACCAAGATAGGAAACATGTTTACATTTAAAAGTGACGTTAAAAGTCAGATTTTTCTAGATCTGTAATAATCGTATTATTTCCTTTAGAAAAACTGTTGTTTGCAAACATTACCATCCTATGATCTGGTTAATTTATTCTGGCTCCATATTAAAAAAAAGAAGAAGAAGAAAAGGAAATTAACCTCATAGGCAACATAAGGTTCTGGAAATTGCAAAGTTCAAGTAATATTCAGAGCTTTAACACCACCAGTCTTGACTCAGTTCACCTTAAAGCCCATACTATGATCTCGCTCTTATCTCGGCATGTCTTTTGATATTAGTTCCAGTGTAGTTGCTGAATCACTGATAGTTGTTACTGAAAAATGCTTTAAGATGAATAATAAATAACAGACATTAACATCAAGGGGTTAATGCTCTCCTGAAAGTGAAGATGAACTCGTTTTATTATTTATCGCACAGCTCTTTAGATATATGAAGAAACGCCCAATTGATATGAGCTGATACTGCTTTTATTTATAAAAAAAAAAAAAAAAAAAAAAAAAAAAAAATAGTGCTATGCTTTAAATCAGTGTTTCCTAATATTTCACCCTTGTGTACTGCACATTGTCATGCTTTTCCCGTAATTATCTAATGAGATCGAGAAGTGCATGTGTGATGAGCAAAGTCATGTACTGCATTTTCACTTTTCCTGATTTGGTTAAGACCTGCAATGATCAATACTTCACACTGACTCCATGAGTCAGTATTGACTCCCGGCTAAAATATGGTAAGGGGTTACATCAAGTGAAAATACGCCTGATCATTTTCTACCCAGAGGACTGTAATCTATTTATGTGTGTCCTCTGCTTTTCACCGAATTCCAGGCTCTTTAAGCCCTTGGTGTCAAGCTGGTCTGAGGGACTTGATTTAAAGCCCAATTAGCTTTAGAACAAATGACCCATGGGAGCACAATTCTCCCCATCAGTGAAATGCGTGCAAGTGAGCAGACTGAACATGCTTTGTGCTAATTGACAACAGTAAAATGTGGCCATGAAGAATCATCTGCAAATGAGACGGAATGCCGCAAATGAGAAGCTGCCATTTCATAATCAGTGCGAGAATCAGATTTGTGGTTTGGAGCCATGCTATCAGTAGTGCATCTCTTCAGCTAGTGTAACCACTGAAATAACTCCTTAAAATAACTTAGTATCCATACTATATTTAATCATTTCTTCTGAGGAGCTTGAAAAAAAAAATCATGTACCCTTTTTTTAAATCACTTTCAAATATAAATAAAATTCTTACAAATATAATAAAAGACATTTGTATGGGTATATTTGTGTCTATTCTTCTCTATCAGCAGTGTCCAGTCTTATCCGCAAAGGGCTGGTGTGGGTGCAGGTTTCCGTTCCCACCAAACTGGAGTCTAATTGAACCTACTGAAAGCTAAGATCAACTGCCACTGCTGGGCCCTTGAGCAAGGCCCTTAACCCTCAGCTGCTCAGTTGTATCTCTCTCTCTCTCTCTCTCTCTCTCTCTCTCTCTCTCTCTCTCTCAGCCTGCACGTGCCTTACGGCACATAGAGTGCCAAGCGGCCCCCATGGGTTGACATTTCAGTAGCCAAGTGCATTCTACAGGGTGAGGTCGCTAGCGGTCTCACGCCCAACCCTCCCCTTACTCAGGACTCAGGTTCTTGTTCACACACGCACACATTCACACCTACAGGCAATTTAGAGTAGCCAATCCGCCTAATGAGCATGTCTTTGGACAGTGGGAGGAAACCGGAGTACCCGGAGGAAACCCACGCGAACACGGGGAGAACATGCAAACTCCACACAGAAAGGAACCCAGGACCTTCTCGCTGTGGGGCAACAGTCCTAACCACTCAGACACCATGCCGCCCGCTCAGTTGTATAAATGAGATAAATGTAAGTTGCTCTGGATAAGGGTTTTTGGACAGGGGTAGCTCAGTGGTTGAGATACTGCATTGCTGATTGGAAAGTTGTGAGTTCAAATCCAAGCACCACCAAGCTGCCCCTGCTGGGCCCTTGAGCAAGGCCCTTAACCCTCAAAAGCTCAGTTGTATAAATAAGATAAATGTAAGTCGCTCTGGATAAGGGCATCTGCCATATGATGCTAATGTATCGTAATGTAATGTAACTGGTTCTTGTGAGGTTGGTTGGAACGAAATCCGGCACCCACACCAGCCCTTTGCCGATAAGACTGGACATGCCTGTTCTCTGACAACAGAGTCTCTTGGAAGAGATCATTACTAAGCTGTGTTTTTTTTGTTTTTTTTTTGTTTGTTTTTTTACCAAATGTTTGAGAATCTCTGAGAGGATCATGAAACCTCAGAGAATCTTAAAAATTCAACACAAAATAATGTAAAGTAAAGCCGTTTATGTACTTTTTACATTCTGTGTTGCTTCTTCTCACGTACGTGCATTTGATCCAGAGTGCATTGCGTCTTTATCATGCCACAACCAATACAGACCTATATAATACCTTTAGAAGTTGCACCAACAGGAGCTTTGGCTAGTTGATGATTACCGGTATATCTGTACCTTGACCCAAGGGTATTTCTTCCACATGGCCAAAAACGGAAAAAAAAAGTTCAAATTAACAAGCTGTTATTGTTCCCTCCTGTTGTCAAAAATGGATCTGACCCAGCTCGATCACAGCTTAGTTTAGAAATTCTCAGTAAGGCTTCTGGCCTGCTCAGCATTGAGCTGCTTGAATTTCTGCATTCAGGATTCAGGGATGGCCGTGCGACCCATGGTTGCCTGAATTTCAGTTAAGGCCCTTGTTCTTATTTGCTCTCATTAGCATCAGGTCACACAGTGGCACGGCGTTGTGTCTGCTGCTTCTATTTGTGTATTTTTGCACCTGTGGTCATCTGTGAGCAAGAGTATCATGCTCTATTCTTTCCAGATGGATTAAAATGCAGTGTAATATCTATTTTCAGAAGTTGTCATGTGATAAATTGGATTGTTGGACCACAGTCCTAAAAATCAACAGAGTAAGCTGGATTCTGTTCAGCAGGTTTTTCGTTTTAAAAAAAAGAGCCTTTCTTTCTTTGTCATGCTTATGAGTAGACAAAATGGGATAAATTGCTTTGGCATAAAGAAAACAATAAAACTCGTTCAAAGTGAGAAAATGGGCGATTCTGTTTACACTGCGCAGAAAGAGATTGGGTCTTTCTCATCATCTTAGCGGACTGGGTTTTCATACTGAGGGTCACACAATATTCACAGTCAACTCAATATATTCCGGACATGTTTAATGAAAATAGAAGTAAGGATATTTTCTTTTATTATGGGAGAATCAATGAGGGACAATTACATCTCCATAACAGAACACGTAAGGGGTATCACAGATGCTGAAATAGTAATTCGCATGATTAATTAAAATGTTGCGAGCGGGGGATGTTTTTTCTCTAAGAATTTATTTATTTTTTTTGTCATGCCCTCACGACCCATTCTGGAGGGCAAAAATGGGTCGCGACCCATACTTTAAGAATCCCTGCATTAAAGCATGCAAAAAATTACTCAAGAGAATCAGTAAAAATTTCACATTAAACATCGGAATGGGGAGGGGGAATGCGATCTCAGTGATTTTGACTGGAGTATGGTTGCTGGAGCCAGATGGGCTGATTTGAGTATTCAAGACAATGCTGATATCCTGGGATTTTCATGCATAACAGTCTCTAAAGTTTATATAAGGGGCGGCACAGTGGCTGAGTGGTTAGCACTGTCACCTCACAGCGAGAAGGTCCTGGGTTCGAGCCCCGGGTTCGGCACGGGTGCCTT
>JAQLOM010000038.1:6682977-6695185 GCA_030068315.1 Chrysichthys thysi | reverse complement strand
TACCCGGAGGAAACCCACGCGAACACGGGGAGAACATGCAAACTCCACACAGAAAGGCACCCGTGCCGAACCCGGGCCTCGAACCCAGGACCTTCTTGCTGTGAGGCGACAGTGCTAACCACTCAGCCACCGTGCCGCCCAGTTTCAGTACTAATTAATGCTAATTGTCAAGTAGGTTGTCCTTGATATGATTATACTCAGATCATACAGATATTTTTGGACTACGTGATATGAAGGTCGTGTGTAACGTCACAATCATCACGGAGTTAAATGTTTGAATGACATAGAAAAAAATACTGCAAAACCTACTGACAAAGCTACTGCAGGACTCAATTATTACCCTTAAAAAACTGGTGATGATTCACGGTGCTCAAGATTCATGTTAGTGTCAGCTTTTAAGCCTCTCACTATGATGAATTAGTCAGTGCAGTTACCTGTATGTGTAATGGCTTTAATGTGCTTGACGTGGCAAACAGAGTAATGCACCTCAAATGTAAACTGTATGTTTTTCCAGTCAGTCATGCAGGAACTCAAGCTTCTTTGGGTATGTTTAGAAAGGGAAGACCTGTATGATCTTTAAAATTGGCTTGAAATATTAGTTATTAGATGCTAAAGAAAAAGAATATCTGATTCTTGAAGCAGAGTCAGTGATAATGATCTAATTTATATTCATTTCTCATTAACTTCGGGATTATGTCACATTTCTTTAGCAGTATAATTAATGGACTTGGGCCATGTAGAGTACCAGATAATACAGTAGAGTAGAGTTAGATAACATAGCATATGAATCTACTCATGTTATGGTGCAAGATGGAAGCATTTTCTTGCATTGTTTTTCTCCCCTTTTCCCATCAGCATTGTGGACATCGCTGTGATCCACATTGCCAGTTTTCTAGTTGGAGAAGCGCAATTCCAATTGGTCTGGAAAAATCTGAGCTATATTTATCTAAGCATTGATTTCAAGAATTACACAGGGATCCCAAACCTAATAAAAGGCTGCAAGTTCTTTGGAAAGTTAGGAGGTTTTAGCCTTTTAAAGAGGCTTTTTTTTTTTTTAATCCTGTCTATGTAGAGGACAACAACCGGAAACCCCCACAGAAACTTTAAGGAATGTCCCTGCCTTACTTCATCCTTTCTAAGAGTGCAACTTCTGTGGCTGTCAGGTGCCTGTAGCACACTTCCAAGTAATTGCATTCACACTCCCTTACATTTCCCACTCACTCATCTTCTGCCGCTTAATCCTGTTCAGGGGCGCAGAGGGGAGCTGGAGCCAATCCCAGTTAACTTCAGGCAAGAGGCGGGGTACACCCTGGGCAGGCCGCCAATCCACCACTGGGCCAACACACAGAGAGGACACATATAGAACATGCAAACTCCACACAGTAAGGCACCCAGGTCGACCATGGGGATCGAACCCTAGCTCTTCTTTCTATGAGGCGACAGTGCTAACCACCACACCACCGTGCCCCCCCGCATTCCCCATTATCAGAAAATTGGTATAAGTCCTCCATTTTTTTTATTTAGTTTCTCTAAATTGTTAGCCAACACCACCAAACACTTAACCCTCTTCTTTCTTCTTCCTCGTCACCTTCTTTGTCATCCTTCTGACACTTTCTTCCAGATTCATAGTGCCACTTATAAAGATGCAAAACGCAAAAAACACTTTCTAGAGGTTTGTCCATTCTGGGCTACTCTAACAGTGCAACATGAAGCCTCCACAGACATGGACCCGCACCCCATGTAGATATAAAGGATTCATTCCAAGCTTATGAAGACACAGTAATTTGTAGGTACAGGTAATTATACACTAATGAAAACATGCTTATGAATTCCATAAGCAAATCATGGAATATAGGCGTTATTTCTGCTAATAAATAAACTTAATGTCCTACATAGTGGACCTTTAAGTATTTCCCCAGCTGAGTGACCAAATTGGTTCAATAGGGAACTTTTTTTTTTTAAACATGAGTGTCCAATTTGGAGTTTATTCACCTGCTGCAATCCTGTCGAGTCCATCCTGGGAATACCAGGGGAAAGGAATATGTCCTGAATGGGATGCCAGTTCATCACAGAGCACTATGCTCGCTCTCTCTCCCTGCCTCACACACAAACACACACAAACACGCACACACTCCTTTGGATGGTGCTTGGAAAATGGAGAACCTGATAAAGCCCACACAGGTATGAGGAGAACATGCACAACTCTATAGAGACAGTAATCCAAACCCTAGACCCTGGAGCTATGACACAGCGACTCTACTGACTGTGCTATGGTGCCACACTTCATTTTCATCACTGTTCACTTATAAAAAAAAAAAAAACTTAAGGCGTGTTCCTTTCAAACTTAGTATCACTTTTTTTTGCGTAAGAAAGGGAGGCACCAGAGAAGCATTGTTTTTGTACATTTTGAAATGTATTTATTTATTTATCTATCTATCTATCTATCTATCTATCTATCTATCTATCTATCTATCTATCTATCTATCTATCTGTCTATCTGTCTATCTATCTATTTATTTATTTATTTATTTATTCGTTCATTTATTTATTTTTGTTAGTTTAGTTAGCTCCCTCTGGCTAACTTTAAAATTTTGATTTGGTGTTGTGATAATAACCCACACTGAAGATTCACACTGAATTCCTTGAATGTTCTGTATAGTCACGTGTAACGCATGTATGTGGAGAAATGGTGGAGAAATGTCTAAACACTAAAACAGACATTCTTTCCAGAACCATGAACAATAGGAGGCCTGGAAACAGTGACAAACCGAGTGTCTGATTCACTGTGTGATTCACGAAATCGTCAAATGACATCAAAGCGCTAGTGAGACAGCATATGGTCAGCTCACATTAAAACACCTCATTGAGTGAAAATGAAGATGCTAGTTAGACACAAATAGCATTTTTACATGCAAGAGAGACAGAGAGAGACCATAACATACAGTTGATCCTCTCAATAACGGACTAATTGAGGGGACAGGCTGTCTGTTGACTTGAATAGTCCGATGACTATTATAAATAGTGGAAATAGAAGGGGAAACACCACTAAGGTCCATAAAAGTGCTCCCCAAGTGCTGTACACATGACAAGCAGCATAACAACCAACATAAATAGGTAAGTACATTAAATACTAATGTAAATAAATATGTAAATACAATTGTAAATGTCATTTCCCTTATGTGTTTCCACACCATACTCCTCACAAACACGGGAGACAGAAACACCAGACTTCTTAATGAGCTCTAATTTCTGGCCAAGACTAAGATTGACACACTTTCTTTTACTACTAGACTTATCTTTGTGTGGCATAATGATGGCACTGGGCAGAAAAACAGTGAAAACCACCAAATAATAGCTTCACAATGACCACAGCTCAACTTACGCTTGTAAACAACCAGTAGCACGCACGCTACCGCCACCTAGCGGACAATTGCTGAACTACTGGACTCAGTTTGCAACACCCGGGATTTTTAAACTTTCGTCCCGGACATTCTGGCTAATGGATTATGTATTCAGAGCGGCAGATTTTGTCCGTTGCATCCGATATCCGTTAAAGCGGTGTCCGTAGATGAGAGGATCAACTGTATGACCAAAATCTTTGCCAAACTTTGTCTTTTGTCAAGGGTGCAAAAAGGATACTTCATCATCAGAGATACTGCATTATCAGGACAGGATCAAGACTGCTGCTACCTTTCCCCACAGAAGCAGATACGTTATTTACTTTAGTCTCTATTAATACATATAATTAGCATGCACGTGTGTTTAAGGTTAGGTGTTGCTAATTAATTGCACTTCCAGGTAAGTATAACACGAGACTAAGCAAGCAAATTGGAGCTTTCACTTGCTAATTAATTGGGAAATTAATACATTTATTATTTGTCTGCCCCTGAAATAGGTTTTAATATCATGGGGCTTGAGATGCCTCACAATCCAAGTGAAGATAATACCCCTAGAGGCAAAATGTACTCTTTTAGATGTCAGACTGTTAAGGTTTGGAAAGCAGCCCAGTTTTATACACCACAATATGACCACCCCTCTGTACTCTGCTAGCTCCCTGAGTTCTTGTATAAATTCCTGGTACAAGCTTTGATCCAACTTTAGGCCTCCCTTTTTTTTTTCTTTTTCTTTTTTTTTAAAGACACTGATTACAGGTAGCGTAGTGCCTGACTGATGTTTCTTCCTGCCTTAACAGCAGGTTCAAAACTGTTGAGACTAGAAAAATCTCTAGGAAATCACTGCCCACAGCCTAGACGCCCAGAGTCAGGACAGGCGAGACAAGTAATGCTGGATTTCAGTTTCAGCTCATTTTAGATGGCTCATGTGTTTCACTCAAAAGATTTGTGTCCTCCCTTTCACCCTGCGTGTGATTTTTATAGATGATTGAGGTGTCTGGTGAGATTTGGCTTCTTAATAATTCATTTTGGCACCTCCGAAAAAAGAAAGTGTTTATCTCGTTTATCATGTTCCTATGTCAAGCTGAGACACAGAGGCAAAGTTATTACCGGCTGCATATGAATTATTAGCTTTAAACTCTGTTAGGATGTGAAACACACCCCTTGATACGCTTAAATGTACAGGATTTTAAACACTAGATGAGAAACTGGTTTTTTTTCCCCCGCCTCACTTATGGTTTTAGCTTTCAGATGGAATATACAAATAAAAAACAGCACAATCGACTGTGAGTTCTGGTGTGTAATGAGGCAAATCCAGCATTAGGGATGTGACATTTGGACTCATATTGATATACAAAATGTCTCCGAGCAAGCACAAGCTTAGCATCAGGAAGACAGGTCGAATAAATTGGTCTTGCCTTTGAGGGGGGAACAGAGATACATGTTAAAGCTCCCTAAATGTTGTTTACATATCATAGGTACCAAAAATATCCAGTGCTCCAAATGTGGATTCCAACAAAATCAGGCCTCTTGTGGGAGAGAATTCATTTTGTGCAAACAGCTAAATTTAATAACCATCACGGTAATAGTATAGCACGTCACCTTTATACACACTACGAGCACACACCAATCGGTCACGAACCAGCCTATTAACTGAAACTGAACAAGATTCTACCTTGTATTAGCATTAGGGACAAGACGATATGGGTATACAGATGATCTAATCATCAACAGCCAAAAATGATCCAAAATAACTTTACTGGAAAGGTCAAGGTGCAGAAAAGACTCTTACAAAGCACTGACCCTAGAGACTCCATCCATAGATGTTTATTTAACATCTCCTTCCAGAAGCTTCAACACGTGGATGAGAATGATTTTTGGGGTTAAATAACATTTATAGTAATTTACTAAATAGTCTTAGATGATGTGGAACATCCACCATAGAAGTCCCTTATTATAGAAACAATAATCGATTAGAATGAATGCATGTCATTTATATACAGTAAACACTGAACAATCTGTCCAATCAGAATCAAGATTTCAGCGGTACTGTGGAATGAATGAATACTTTTTAAGAACTAGTACAGTGGAACCTCTGGTCACGAACGCCTCCAAACACGAACAAATCGGTTCCCGACCAAAAAATTCGCCAAAATTTTGCATGTGGTCACGACCACATAATCGGGTCCCTTCCACTTTGCACACGCCAATGTTTTCCCATTTTCTGTTTGCATATTGCGTACCTAACGTGTCCCTTAAATCGGTCAGACGTGCGTTCATTCGCTGTACAACAACCTCCTCCCCACCCATCTTCCTCCTCACTTCCTTAGCGCCAGAAGTCGATTCATGCAAGGTTCGTTTTCTTGGTTGTTCGCAGTAAGTTTTTGTATAATTAAGGATTGTTCAAACTTTGATTATTTTTTTTCCATGTGCTTAAAACTCATTAAAAACATGTTCACAGCATTTTTTTTAGTTGTGTTTCTCTGCATTTTTGCTCTATAAGCTTCATTATGGGTCCCAAGAAAGTGGAAATGGTAGGGAGAGTAAGAAGCCCAAGCGTATAACCGTTGAAATAAGGAAAGAAATAATCGCAAAACATGAGAACCGCCACCATATCCCTCCTCCACCGTCCACCTACGCCAGCAACTACGTCTCCACCGCAAAGGGAACACAAATTTTATTTGTCTATAATTACGGTTATTTGAATTTTATTCTATGTTTTATTGCCACTTATAAACTCATAATAAACTTTAATAACATGTTTTTGAGGGCTGAAACACATTCACTGTATTTACATTCATTTCAGTGGGAAAAATTGATTCAGGTCGCGAACAAATCAGGTCACGAACAGAGTCTCGGAACGAATCAAGTTCGTGACCAGAGGTTCCACTCTATTACAATGCACTGTCCTGTGGGCTGGGATCCCATCCAGAAGACACTGCAAATATGTTTTATTAAAAAGTCTTACTTCATAATTAGTCAATAGTCTGCCTCTTGCTGTTGGCTACTTGCCACTTCAGGAATGTACTCTCCTAACACTCCTAATATGTTATGGAAGGAAACCGTTTGCTATCATTAATGTCAAGTTAAAAGCAGGTTGCTTTATTTGTCAGTCATGTCACTGGGCTCTCAGCACACATGATTGAGATGGAAATTGCTCTTATGTGTTGAAATCGGTGCGAGTCTGTGAGACATGTGGCTCAGACTTAATTCAGAGGACAGGTTAATCATGCCGGCAGCTCTGCTCCAGATGTGCACCTGCTCACTCCGCAACCTGTTCTCTGTCGAGAAACCCAGTCATTACCTTGTCTGCGCGGATGTGTGGAGGTGTGTGGAGGCATGCGGGGGTGTGCATTTTAGTGCCAGTCGGAGTTCATATTTTGTATTGTTTGCCCATGCACTCTTATTTCCTCCTATTTTGTTTTAATATTTTCGTTTCTTTCTCTTTGCTTCATGTGTTTCCTCCCCCTCTTTCTCTCTCTGTTTTTCTAGGGCAGGCGAAGCTCTTAGCGATCGTTGATCAGCTGACTGTGTGCCATCCTCCCACGTCACAGTCTCGTTAAAGCTCCTGTGAGTGAGAGTCTCTCTCTCTGCCTTTTTTCTTTTCTCATCGTCTTTGTTTTTTCTCCTCAGCCATCCAGGTGTTCCCAGCTGAAGCGCACATCACACACACACACGCGCACACACACGATCCTGCCTCTGCTGCCAGCCTACCAGCCTGCCACAGTGCCAGTCTCATCACTTTGAGGAATTGCCGACATTTGATCCAACTCTGTCTTGGTGTGAAACCCCAGCATTGTACCACACGACTGATGTGTAAGTCATGATCAGAGACAGACTAAGCCCTGATGTACAGGAGGTCTGTCCTTCCTGTGTAAAATGCTTTTTGATCACTTTGTAGCCAGAAAATATTTCACTAGCCATGGGTTCCTATTTAATGGCATATTTTTCTGAAGGCAAAAGCCCTGCGTACGTCACTGCACTGTGGAGAAATGTCACAGCTCAGATGAATAAAAAAACACCTCCTAATGGAATTCATGTAATGCTTTCAGGAACCATCTTCCCATCACGACCCGGTTATTGGACATGGAAACCATAAGACCAACTCTATAGGACGCTGTTTTCTGCAAACTCAAATACTACACAAGATTGAAACACCTCTTATGAAACCTGTATTCATAAATTGTTGTAATTGTTATTGTCATTTGTACGTTGGCAAAGACGAATTGGGAGCATTCTTATGAACTTTAATGCCTTCTAAAGCTTTAATAATGTTATTCTTATTACTGTAATGCAAGTGCACTATTTATCATCATGTCATAACAAAAAAAATTAGTTTCAGATTAACTACAAAAACACACAGCCACAGTATAAACAGGGGTTTGAACACAAAATTAAAAAGGCATGGTTTGGGTTTGGGTTGTTGTTGGGTTTTTCTGTTATCCTAATCCTGTATTCATCTTAGCTTGAATGTTGGAAGTGGAAACTTGAAATTTCATAATATTCAACCTCTGCTACAATGTGGCAAAAAACGTGGATGCCTCCACGTTCATCTTTTGTTAACAACAAGATTACCAGCTAATGTTAGCAATAAAGCAGTGCATTTACTTTCCCAAAACAACAAATTTGGTGTCCTAGATTTTACAAACTAATATGTTCGTATGTTGATTGAGCTAAATTAAATACTAGTACAGTTGATCCTCGCATTAACGGACTAATTGTGGGGAGAGGTTGTCCGTTGATTTGAATAGTCCGATGATGTGAAGGGTTTTAGTGTGGGGGGGTTAAAATAATGGAAATCCAAGGAAAAACACCACTAAGGTCCATAAAAGTGCTTCCCAAGTACTGTACACATGACAAGCAGCATAACGACCAACATAAATAGGTAAGTACATTAAATACTAATGTAAATAAGTACATTGAGAAAACATTGAGGAGAAACACACCAAATAATGGCCGAAAAAACAGTACAGCTTCACAACGACCACAGCTCAACTGACGCTTGTAAGCGACCAATAGCACGCACGCCACCGCCACCTAGCGGACAATTGCTGAACTACTGGACTCCGTTCGCAACACTCGGGATTTTTAACCTTTCCTACCAGACATTCTGGCTAATGGATTATGTGTTCAGACCAGCGGATTTTGTCCGTTGCATCCGATATCCATTAAAGCGGTGTCCGTAGATGTGAGGTTCAACTGTCTGTACATTATAACTGATGTAAAAGTAAAGAAGTGATACTTAGCCGTGAGCAGCCATATGCCTGATGGAGAGACTCTCCTGAAAATGTGAGGATGAGTTCCAGGTCAAGGGGAATGTTCTTTTGGTTTGGAGGTTAAAGGTCAGTGGTAGCTCAGGAGTTAACATGTTAGACTACTGATCGGAAGGTTGGGAGTTCAAATCCAAGCATCGCCGAACTGCCACCATTGGGCCCTTGAAAGGTAAAGAAGTGATCCTTAGCCATGAGCTCAACTGCCCAGTTGTACAAATGAGATAATTGTAAGTCACTCTGGATAAGGGCATCTGCCAAATGATTGTAATGTAATGTAAAATCACGAGCTTTAGTCAAACAGCATATGGCATCTAAAAATGACAAGGACACATGTACAGTATGTCGCACCTAGCTTCCTGCCCCTCCAAAGTTAAGGAGGTGTCCTTGTCACGTTTGTAATGAATTTTATTAAGTTGTGGCCGCAGTCTGATGGCCAGCACCTCTATTACAGCAAGTGCTCCTCACCAGGCTGCAAAGGCAGTGTTGACAATACAGTGTCTCTCCCTGCTCGCAGCACGATCACAACTATTCAGCACCACTGCTGTTGTGAACTAACGGCGTGGGATGGAGGGAGATGACCCTCTCTTCCACTGCACATCCCTACTCTGCACCTCAGCCTCTTCTCTGCACTTTGGGCCCCCTTTACTCCATTATTAAAGCACTTCGTTTTGTACCGTACCTGTCTCCCTGTGATTGCGTTCTTCTCCCAAAACCCACCACTGATAAGTATTTCCATATTACGTTATATAAACAAAATTGGGGCTTTTATCCCACCTATAATAAATAATATTTGAACATATTCACTTTACTTGAGGCACCTAATAGTGACATTTTTTAATTATAAATGGGACAGTATTAGTTATAAAGGTTGTGCATTATACCAGACAACTATCAATGTATTACTTATGAGCCATTAACAGAGTTTATAAAATGCTTGCAAGGAATCATTACTTACTTGCAAAGAATTATAAGCATATATTCACTATAAATGATTCGATGATTTATGAATATGGGCTTAAAGATTAAGATTAATAATGTAGTTTTGTGATTAAGGTAATACAGAAAAGGGAAAAAGGAAGGTGTATGTGTGTGTGTGTGTGTGTGTGTGTGTGTGTGTGTGTGTGTGTGTGTGGATGGAGGAGGTGTTCAGCAAATCTGCAGATTGAACAGCTAATACCCTCAAACAGCAAGCTGTGAATTAGCATCTAGCCTATTTGCCTTCTGGCTTATTTTAAAGACTGTACATTAGCATATATTGCCTCTGACTTCATACAAACTGCTACAGATTTTTACCTCACTTTCTCTCTGTCTTGCTCTGCTTTTCAGTTTCAGAAATCCTACAGTGAGGAGGATGTGGGAAACGAGACTTTACTGAGAGAGAGAGAGAGGGAGACAGAGAGAGAGAGAGAGAGATTCATTATGTTTTATTGTTCTCAAGAGAGGTTGCTGCTTTTTATTGCAAAACAGCACAAGAGAAGAAAGAAAGAAAGAAAGAAAGAAAGAAAGAAAGAAAGAAAGAAAGAAAGAAAGAAAGAAAGAGAGGCCATTAACAGTGTGAGTATTGTGACAGTATAAAACTGATAATAAGGCAGTAAGTGTGAGACTGAGGTACTGCCCATTTCTTATTTTAGACAAATTATGGTGTGTATGTGAAAATGAAAAACATGCATGGCAGTTTGATAAAGGCTATATGGGGTTGGCTGTTTTCCCACATTCACTGTAGTTGTACACCATTATAATGTACATGCAGTATGACACTATCTCTAATATCCTGCTGTCCATGCATTTAAATAAGTGTTGTGATCAAATTGGTTTAATCCAACATTCTATGTAAATTGTATTTTGTTTCCAAAATTTGTTAATGTATACATAAATTTATTTTGTCCTAACAGCTATCAGTTCCCAAACTCAAGTCTTTCAGGCAACAGATTCTGCAAATCACATGCAAATGACACACACACACACACACATTATATATATACATACATACATACACACACATTTTATATATACTGTATATACATATTTATTTATTTATTTATTTATTATGCATGGGCTTTACTTTGAGAAAACAAAGTATTTAACACTACATAACCATTTTCTCATTCAAAATTTTGAATATGTCTGAAATATCTCATTTTATTTATATGAATTACAGTTAGTATTGAAGCTGTAAATGATTAGACAAAATTATTTTCTTTCGTTGTACTAAAATGGATGGAATATGCCTTTCAGTTAATCTTTAGGTTATACCTAGAGAGTTGCTTTGAGGTAGTTTTCCCAAATGCTCTGAGCACAGAGAATAATGTCCAACATGATGTAGTGACTGACACTGAGACCACATTCACAAGAAATGAGACTTCTTGCACATTTTCACAAAAATATAATCTGCCTGATTCATGTTGTTCATAAAAGCTTTATGAACAGAGGGTTTTTGCAGCTCTTTAAGCAATCCCCACCCCCACCCCACCCCAAAAAAGGTATCATTTGATGTTAGCAAGCATGCAGTTATGTCATGTCTGTCTTTGTTATGGTGGCTTAAATAATATGCAAACACTGCCATCTCATGGTTCTTAAGACTACTGTCCAATTCAGACTGTTCCCAATGAGTGTTTGGGAATGTTAGAAATATTCTATTGCAAGTGATAAATAAAAAATCCCAACTTGTCTATTGTCTAATGTTATTAGGTCATATTCATTATTAATAAATAATTGCATTAAATGTAAATGTAATTAAATGTAAAGTTTTTGTCTATGGTGGCATTTCTGGTTAAACCTTTAGCAATGGCTGGTTTTAAACCAAGTCAGAAATAGTTAGTGACCTTTTATTTTATTGGAAATGAACTACATCTACTTAGAAGCAAGCAAGATCTTATTCTCCCTCATTAAGCATTTGTAGTGCACAAGATACATTTGTCTTACAGTTAATATTAGTACCATCTATGAATCTTTTATCTATAGAATTAACTGCTTTACTCTGATTTTAATTCACTAATAGGATCTGAGAGCTGCGAATTAATAGGTACTTAAATAGAAAGAGCTGGGCCTTTAATAGAACATTTGCTTGCTATTTTCCTAATTTAATTGGTCCTCTGTAGCTTTTTGTTGTTGTTTATTTGTCAGTATTCTCGTATCTGGCATGAATATTGCTCATTCTGTAATAAAACCCCAGGCGGTGTATGATAAATGAACTATACAGAACTAAAAATCACACAAAAATGGAAGGTTCTATGAAAGCTTCATCCTGGAAATGAATGAATTAACTTGTAATTGGGAAAATATGTGCAATGTGGAAAACTGAAATGGCTCTATGAATATTTCATTTCATAACATTTTAATGATGCAGAAGCCATGTGTAACAATGTGAAGACACAATGGCATGATGGTCTTTTTATCTCTTGATTTTAGTAGATTTGGTTTGACGGGCGGCACGGTGGCTGAGTAGTTAGCACTGTCGTCTCACAGTAAGAAGGTCCTGGGTTCGAGCTCCGGGTTCGGCACAGGTGCCTTTCTGTGTGGAGTTTGCATGTTCTCCCCGTGTTC
>JAQLOM010000038.1:6594421-6609533 GCA_030068315.1 Chrysichthys thysi | reverse complement strand
CTCTCTCTCTCTCTCTCTCTCTCTCTCTCTCTCTCTCTCTCTCTCTCTCTCTCTCTCTCTCTCTCTCTCTATCACTCAATCTTGCCGGCATGTGAGTTCGGTTTGTTTACAGTTGTGAAGTGTATAAACAGGCCGGCTAGCATAAATGTACACGCCCTTGAACACAATCACGATTGGCAAGATATTTGGAATCAGAGAGAGAGAACAAGCTATGAGTTTTGATGTGCAAAAACACACAATAGGCCAGAGGAAATGAAAATGTGGTCAGAGAGCACAAAGATTTCCAATTAAACTGTATGGCTTTATGGCTGGATGGATGGATGGATTGTGTGTGTGTGTGGGGGGGGGGGGGGGAGACAAAGGAAAAACCTGAAAGCAAATGGTGCAGATCTTGTCCTTAAGTAAACTCTAAAGTGACTCAAATCATTCCAAGTTCATGCCAGCAGCGGTATGTCATGATGTTACTTATGTTGCAGTAAAGTGGAAAAAGATGTAATGTTTCCCCTTCTGATATTTAATAATAACAATGTACTATATTTTTATATATTTATGTGTGTGTGTGTGTGTATGTGTATATATATAATATATATTGTATAACAATATCCTAGTGAGCACAAAGAGATTGTGAAAAGAATATACAGTACATCCATTTTTGAACATCTGGAAGACACAAGGTGGAGGTGCCCAGGATTCAGCTCAAATGGGCAAAATAACAGCAATACCCGGATAATCAGTATAATAATATGCTAATTTAAGGCAGCTTTCCACAATATTAATTGATGCCTTAAACAGCAACTGAGATCTTTGGCTTCTTTGTAGGACATTCAGTATAAGGTACTTATTATATGAGCAATATAACTAAAACTCTCTTTTGTCCAAATAAGCATGATCCACTTAAACCTGTCTCTCTCCCTCTCTCCCTCTCTCTCTCGCTCTCTCTCTCTCTCTCTCTCTCTCTCTCGCATACACACACGCAGAGTTTACTCATGTAAACTGGATCATTGTGCGTCACCCACAGTATCCGCAGTGAGTGGTGTGTAAATGATCGGGTTGTGCCTGAGGAGGCAGACTTCCTTGAACTCTGTGTGACCCACTGGAATATGATGTGGGCTCAGCTTGCTGCAGTGAGATTATATTCTACCCGCCTTCAAAACAGGAGACTGTGAAATGAACTAGGCGTGTTGCCTTGGATACATAAGAATTCTATAGGAGCCTGAACACAGAAGAATATTAAATGTACTGCCAGCAAGAGAAAGACAGAGAAAGACAGAGAGAGGGAGAGATGAAAGAGAGAGAGTTTATTGCATCCAAACATACATAATACAACATTATGTCCACCAACTATCCACAATAACGATATGGTGTTAAAATGTACATAAATGGAAATAGATTTTTAAACATTTGTCGATCCCTGTTTTTTCCATCCCCCATCAAATGTTAATTAGAACTATAACATCACATCTGGCCATACTGTATAATGCTCCGATGTACTGCTGACACATGATACAAGCTGAAACATTAGAGTTACACATGGACACAGTGCAGAAAGATGAAAAAGACTTACAGATCAAAAAGGACCTAAAGAAATGGATGAACACTCCTTTCATCTTCTTGCTCCAGTTTATTAAGTGGTGTGTGTGTGTGTGTGTGTGTGTGTGTGTGTGTGTGTGTGTGTGTGTGTGTGTGTGTGTGTGAGTGAGTGAGTGAGTGAGTGTTTTGTATCTTGGTGCACCAAACATCCCTGGATATTACTGGATATCTCTGATCATCTTGAAGTTATTAGGACATTTCTTTTCTTTTCTTTTCTTTTCTTTTCTTTAAATTTTTTTTAAAACCTAAAAGAGCCAAAGGGTTTCCTTTTGGTTACTGAGACTAATGTTAGTTTTAGATGTAGGCATAGCATTAATTAGCTGCATTCATAATAAAAATCAATTGAAGGTCCCCACAGGGACAGTAAAACAAACATGAGTGTGGTTCATGGGTAACTGTCAGATTCTGCCTTCTTAACACTGAGGATTAGGGATAATAACAGACTCTTTCATTTCAAAGCTTGGGGTCAGGCACAGGGATCTAAACCCAGAACCAACACTGACCTATGGCTTGGATAGACCCTGTAAGCCTCAAACTGGAACTACCTAAATGTTTGACCACTTATAGATAGACACACTGTGCTAAAGTACTTTAGGTTTTAGTGCTGAACCATGGGATAAGGTAAGTGGTTATCGCCATCTTTGGCCAAAAGATGATACTACAAGTCTGATATATGGTTAAGATATTCTCTGTATCGTTCCTTTTCTGCAAGGAACATAAAATATAAATGTATTTTGAGGGGAGATTGTGTTGTTGTTTGATAATTGCAAGTTTACAATGCTGCCTCACAGCTCCGGGGTCCCTTATTTTGATCCTTAGCTGACATTACTGTCTGTGTGGAGGTTCTTCATTTTCTCTGGCTTCCTACCACTGTTCAAAGCATTCCAGTAGGCAGATTTGCTACTCTCTAGAAATGAATAAGGGTGTGAACGTGTGTGTGCATGGTGCCCTTCTGGACTGACATCCCATTCATCCTATTCCTGCCTTGTGTCCCATGTTCACAGGATAGGCTCCAGATCCACCATGACCCTGAGCAGGGTTTTATATGGCTATAAAAATGCATACAACAGTCATGTGCAGAGTGGAGAATGAAACTTATGACAGCTTTACTTTTTAAAAAAAAAAACTTTTTCCATAATTGTCAATAAAGAGGTTTGGCCCTTTTGTGTGATTTGCACCAAATATGTGTTTTGAACCACATATGTGTTTTGTCATATGTGCTTTTGTACTTTTGAATTTTGTACTGTTTCAGGAGGTTGATATAGAAAGGTTAGAAGTTGTATGAGCAACTCTGCCAAAAAAAAAAGTTTGAATACCTAAAATAAAATTACAGCCAAGTGCAAACATTAGCATACATTTAGGACAGCATACAGAATACTGGAATTCATTCATTCAGTCATCATGCATCCTCAGTAACTACTCTATCCTGGTTAGGGTCATAGTGGATCTGGAGCTAATCCTGAGGTAAACAGCGGGCACTAAGGAATTCATCCCAGATGGGGTCTCAGTCTATCACTGGACATTTTGCACACACACATTCATACACAACCTCATGATCCTGTGCAAATTAGTGCTGACAAATGGCCTACAAGCAGGTTTTTTGAACAGTAGGAGAACCTGTGAAACTTCACAATGAAAGTAACCCGGGCTCAGGATCAAACTTGGAATGCCGGAGCTGTGAAGTGGCAAAGTTTCCAACTGTGACACCATGCTGCTCCTATGGAATAGAGAGAACTCTATTTATGCGGCAAGACATTTAGCAAAAATCATCTGCTGAGTTTTCTTTAGGTTTTGTAACAAGATATACACACACACACACACACACTCATTCATTCCTTCATTCAATATATTGATAGATAGACAGACAGACAGACAGACAGACTGTTGTACAGTCCGCATTCCAGTTCATCCCAAAACTGTTCAGTGGGCTTGAGGTCATGGCTCTGTACAGAACACCTGAGTTTTTCCACTCCAACCTTGGCAAGCCGTCATGCTAGTCTTCATGAAACTCACTTTGGCACAGGGGCATTGTCATGCTGGAACAGGTTTGGATCCATGGATGGATGGATGGATGGATAGACGGACGGACAGACAGACAGACAGACAGACAGACAGACAGACAGACAGACAGATAGATAGATAGATAGATAGATAGATAGATAGATAGATAGATAGATAGATATCTTCCTGTGTATTGAAAACTGTATTTGTAAGACAACTGGTGCATACAACAGTATTTTAATGATTATTTTCTTCATGACCCCAATTCACAACTACATATTCATTACATAGGTAGTAAATCTTTTTTTTTTTTTTTTTTTTTAAGAAGTGGCGTCGAAAGCTTTAGACATCAGGCGACATAAACTGTACATCCAATATTTTATATCAGAGACTTAAGGATTTGTCACTCGTTCCTCCAACGTGCCTACATCCGGAACCAAAGTTTCTCTCCGCTTGTTTTACCCGGCGGATATTTAAAACGGACTTAGTTTCCTGGCAACCTTCACCCTCCGGAAAGAACTGAAGAGGTAAATATTTCTCTGCTTTGTCTCTCACGGTTTACTCTCAGCTGGGATTGCAATAGTCCAGCTTGTCAAAACTAACAGGTAGCGAAGCTCTCGTTAAGTGTCAGAGAGGAGAAGTTACAGGCCTGCTCAGGCGAACGCTAGCTCACACACACACACACACACACACACACACACACACACACAGCTTTCTCCAGCAGCAGTCAGGAAGCGTTACTTGGCGTCAGATGACTTGTGTGGTCACACTGAAACAGTCCTCCTCCTCCTGCTGTGCTGCTGCTGCTGCTGCTGCTGAGCTCTCTGTGAGTTCTGTTATCATTTGGCCAACTGAGCACCGTTAAACCGTTTAATAAACGCTCTTAGATTATCCAGTTTGGGTGTTTAAAGGCACTTCTGTTTGCTAATGCTAATTCGCTAGGTGGCTAATCTGTCGTCACATGATTTCAGTTCCTTAATCTAGCTAGCTACGTACAGCTGATTACGAAGCCTCGGTCACGTGACTGAGTAAAATGGGTGCTGTCTGGGAAACTAGCTAGATATTTTCCAACACATTTAACTGTTTATGTAGAGAGCTGCACATGGTGGGTGATGACGTTAGCCAAGCTGTGGATGCATTTTGGTACAGTCTGGCATGAGAGCTCATGTGATTTACCTCATTGTAGCTCTGTAATAGTGCAGTGTCATCCAGTGATTCATATATCACATCTGGGGTGTCTGTGTGTCTGGATGTACTGAACTTCCTGCCCAAGTGCACTTTGTAGATCAACAATTTGTCAACCCCTCTGTACTCTTTCCATCAGTGGATATGGACAGATCTAATCTGAGTAGATGCCCAGTCTGGTCACGTCACAGTTGAGACACTGGGATGGGTGTGTCTGTGTGGTGTTGGCGTGAATGTTTCAGGGACAGTAGAGTCGCTGAGGTATTTAACAATAACCCTAATAACATTGTAGCCATCCAAGAGGAGTTGTGTGGTCAGGACCTGAGACTGAGAGCGTGCTAGAGGATGGTTAACGCACTGTCTGTGTGAAAAGGGAAGGTGCATCGTCTCGATTTGAACAAAAATCCCAGCATCACTGTTCCACTTGATAATCTTGTCCCAGTGCTGCACACAGTACCATTTCAGTGTCATCACTGCGCTGAGAATTGTCCGCGGCCCGCTACTTTTACTGACCCTTTCGTCTAGTGATGGAGTAGAAGAGGATGACTAGTAACTCTGCACACATATGGTATGAGTACCTTTTTGTTTTTTTATCTCAGAGGCTGTTGATTCAAGGTAGGTGTATCTTCGATACTAGCGGCTTTATGTAGACAAAGTGTTTGCTTGTTTCATGGTTTTTTTCATGTTGTGTACGTAAGTGAGATAAGAATTGTTTTTGTACATTTGTTCCGAACATCCTATCAAGCAAGAAGCGACGATGATGTAGACGTGCAAAAGTAAACTGACCCAGGAGATGGAGAGATGATAGCCCACTGATAACATGTTTGTTTCTTGTAGCAGGTTGAGGGATGAGCCACTCCTCTGGGATTGGCCACGATGTGCAGGAGGAGGCCGACGGGACGGATACCCCTGACTCTCCAGAGGCCTGCAGTTGGACAGCCGCTAATGGCTCCGCCTCTCAGGTGCAGAAGTGTCTGGATGGAGTAGCTTACCTGGAGCAAGACAAACAGGAAGGAGCTCCTGAGACTCGTGTACACCCGCACCACGGCATGGACCCTGCATGCAGGCAAACACGCACAAACTCGGTGCCTCACACCAACACACACGCCTGCGATGATGGCCCCACACGCACAGACGAACACGCACCTCACTCACAAGTGGTAACCAAAGACAGTCCGTACGTGGAAACGGCCTACATGCCATACACACAACCCAGTGATGGGTGGGGAGGAGCGGAGGAGAAGGCGGGCAGAAGCCAGAACGATGAGAGAGATGGTGAGGAAGCGGAAAGCACTCAGGAGAATCAGCAGACAGCAGATTTGACTGTGCAGGTGAGGATCTAGCCAAATGTGTCTGCTGCATGTGATTCCTGGATAAAAAGCCAACCTGTTTCTTAAAGCCAACTAATCAAACCAAATCCTGACCAACACCTATCACAGATTGTTTTGTTGAGCTCAAAAGCAAACCTTCTATCTCTGAAATGTTACCTTTTGCATTTGAAGGCCTAAAACTCTGAATCCCTGTCCCAAAAACCCACCAACATTATAACTTGCTTTATTATGTTTTAACTTTATATCATTTTTAAAAAGTGCTGGTAAACAGTGGCTGTCTTACACTCACATTTTTGTTTATGATTATGACCCAGCTAATTAAGGGGGGGGTTACAACCAAAATGATGATTACTAGGCATGGGACAGAGATTCACTGTCTTGAATAATGCAATGCGAAATACTAGTGAGCCCAATTTTCCTTCTCTGAGGTGTACTGATATATTTGCGAATTATATTCATGATCTTTAATAACTCACTAGACAGGCAGCAGAATCAGAGATTGTTGCATACTGTGTACAAGGTTTGTGAGTTCGAACCTCAGTGCTTAGTAAATAGTCCACAATGTTAAGGGAATCCCGAAGAAGCATTATGGCACATGTGGTAAACACAAGGCCTGCTGTCTTGTTTCATTTTGCCTGCCTGAACTGGGGGGGAGTAATACTGAAACAGTTCATATAACACCCTACTAGCTCACCATTTTTTTTCTTCTATCTATCCACATTTCACAGCAAATTCACAAAAGGCAGTTACTGTAATGTGCAGTTATGGTGCGTTATGTGCGGAGTGTCCCAAAAAGTCACTATACACTTTTAATAAATTCCTAAAACTTAAAAAAGAAAATTCAGTTTATTCATATTTTCAGCATCAACAAAGGAGTCATTGCAGGTTTACTTGCTAGACTTGCAATCACGTTCCAACGCCTTGAAGGAAGACTAGCTGTATCCCTCCACATGAGCGCCTCCATTTTCGACAACCTTCAGCCATCTTCGGACGCAGGCCCACCACGACATTTTGCAGCATCTCTTCCCCAACCTCGCCACAGGCCATGTGGATTCTTTCCTCAAGCTGTGAGAGGTCACAGGGCTTCATGGTATACGCCTTGCTTTTGATCTAGCCTCACAGAAAAATGTCACAAGGTGTGAGGTCATGGGAGGGTCATAGTCGTTGATGCCGAGTTCCAGTGCAGTCCTCCGGATGGACTTTCATTTTGACGAATGCCTAGGGTTAGCCGCTGTGTGGCTCGTCACACAGTTTTCCCAATAGATCATGTTTTTGAGAAACTTGCCTTGGATTGCGAAAATTGTACTACACGTCAGAGCAGTGTGACGACCATAAAGCTTCTCAAACTCGTGCTGAACTGCAGCCGGGGACAGAAAACTTCTTGCCAGGTGGAAATTTGGAAACGCTGCTCCAAAGTCAATTGGCGAGCCATGGGCAAGGGAATGATATGCTTACAAAAACTGTAATGAAATAGAAAAAAGGAAGTGTATCGTGATTTTTGAGACACCCTGTGTGTGCATGCTGGTTGCTGGTATGGCTAGCTTGAACACGGTTTGAAGCGTGGGGTAAAATTAACACCTGTGTGCTACACTTGATGTAAGTCACACTCGTGTCTAAAAATGACTCAAAAGCAGAAGTGTTGTGTTAGCAGAAACTAATTTAGGTGTGATGAGAAAGGAAGGAAATGTACAAAATGATCTGTAGCGTTTAATTGCGCCTCACTTGTGCATTTCAGCTGGATGACAGCAGGAGCACTGATGACGTGAACTTATTATTTAGCCCAGTCGTTTTTTTCCCATATTAATAATGTCGCCATGACATGTGTTTATGACCCTGAAAAAGATTAAAATAGCATTAATAAATCCTGATCTCGTTTTCTTGTAATAGTGTACTGATATTGCACTGGTTCAATTAGGTGTCCTTGCCTAATAAGTGTATTAAAATGTGATATTTTATTTGTGTCCCTGTCGGCTCGTGTATCTTTATTGGGATACGTCTGGTAGCGTGGATTTAGTGCATGATGTAGGCCTGTACATGGAGGTGGACGAGACCTTGAATCAGGTTGAGAAGATGGTGTTCACACCCCGACTGTAAAATTATGTAAATGAGGGATTAATTTATCTCCGATCACAACTTACGAATGTATTTACACCCACGAAAAGCACTGACTGATCATTATTGCCATCAGAAGTTTTGAATAATGATGTCGATTCAGTAGCACTGGAAAATAAGGAGTGATTATTAATTAAATTGTATGCAGAATTGACATTTGATCGGATTGATTGAGGTGTTAGAAACGTGATTGCTGCTCGATTCGGCGAAACCTCCTTTTGACCTCTACACGTTTTGTGATTGGCCAGAATTACATTCAGTCCCAGGCTTTTTCTGCAGATGCCATAAACCTTTACAACCTCAATTTTATTTAGCTCTATACAGGAGGCCTTCGGGTTACAACGGTCTCGCCATACGCCATTTCATGTTTACGACGCTTGCTCCTATAAAAACTTTTTAAAAAAAAATCGAGACATGAGTGTTTCAGTTTATGCTGTTGGTGTCGTACTTACGGGTGAACTGGTTTGTGCGTGGCAGAAGAATACACAGTGATGTGGTGTATGAGTGAGGAATTTGGTGAAGTTGACTGTAAAAAAACAAACAAACATTAAATGGCGCAAGTGTTCCGTTTGTGTTGCTTTGTTTGGTGACTTTTTGGCCCTTATCATGGCTCCTAAACGAAAGTCAGAGTCTTCAGATGGTAGTGCTTTGATGAAGAGTAAAGCCATCACGATGGAAGTGAAATTATACATTGTAAAGAGATCAGAAAAGGGAGAAACAGCCACGGATATCAGATGCCAGGTTTTCTGTTACTACAGTACAGTATATTTATGTCCTGTTCCTTTTTCTGTGGCTTAGTTGTGTTTTTAGTGTGTTGTAGATTATAACTGTGTTAGGATAGGGAAGTGACTTAGGCTAGGGTGTGTTTCGACTTGCACCAAAATTTGGGTTACGTCACTGTTGTAGGAACGGAACGGTGTCGTAACCCGAGGACCCCGTGTACTTATCAGATTACAGTCTTGGTATTTAGAGTTGACGTGTCTAAATGTGTCTGATGTGACTAGCATCTATAAAATGTTATGTGAATTTGAACTTCATTCTCTCCTCAGCCAGTGGAAGAGACCATGACTGAAGACTCGACCACGTCACAAACGCCACCTACAGAACAAGCCAACAGTGTCTCTTACGCTGATGGCTGTTTGTCTGCTTCCACGCCCCCTGACCAGGCCCCGCCTCTGGTCCCAGCTCCTCCCCCGAGCTCAGTCCCTCCTCCTGTGCTCCCAGCACCTGATGACTGGCCACGGCCGGCTCACGTGATGGCAGAGGTGCGGGTGCGTTCCGCTCCTGGAAGGGAGCGGGTGGTGCGGGGTATGCAGGACAGTAAGAGTCTGGATGGCATCAGCGAGGCGTGCGGAGGCGGCACGCGGGCCGCAGCAGGGGAGGGCCGCAGGGCGACTATCTCAAGCGCTCTGGAGCTGGAGGGCACAGTGAGCCATGACGGAGATCTCACCCACTTCATCACCAAGAACTTGGAGCAGAAAATCAAAATGAGTTCACGCCCCAGCCTTGACGCCGACTGTGAGTGTGAGACAGTCGCTTTTCTTTCCATTTCACATTTGAAATATTATATGGCTGCAGAAACCTTTTGGCAGTGTCAAGCAAGCCTTTTTACTTATCATTTCAAACAGAAATAAATAAGTAATGACAAATTATTTAAATGTTTAACATTTTATCCTGATTGTGAGCAGGCAGGCTGCTCTAGAGCCGTACTGATCAGTCAGATTCTTTGCATGTCTGTGCAGCGGATTGCTCCGGCCCAGTGGTGCGAGGCCGTGGTTCATTGCGTCGGCCAGCGGACATCCCACCCATAGACCCCAACGTGCTGCTGGACCTGCACAAACACACACAGGAGGTTGCTCAAAGTGTCGAGATGATGCTCCGCAGCCTCAATGGAACCATCCAGAATGTAAGCTCAGGCACATTAGTGGGTGATCACTCCCCTTAAGAACACACACCGATTATTTCATATTATTTTAAACATGCAAAGTCATCACGTCACCGACCTAGATTGACAAATCAAAATGCATCTGTTTCTAGTAAAATATCGCTCCACTACCCTTGCGAGATGAGATCTGTATTTGTACCAAGTATAGCCACAGTATAGATCCTTCTCCACAATGTGGCTTAGTCTCATAACTCCCAGTGCAATGTCAATACACATTCAGGCCAAGTTGTTCAAAACAGCATCTCGAACCACATAATGTGCACTGAAGAGGATTCCTGAACAGTAAAGACGAACTGTTGGCATTCTGTTTCGTATTGTAATGTGCAGTTTGGGATGTGGTCCAATTATGCACAACTGTCTGTGATCTGCTTTCATTACGGTATTAAAAAAGTAGAACTTCGGCATGTTTGTCACATTTACTGATTATTAAGTATAGAATTAAGCTTGTTAACTCGAAACAGTACAGCAGAGAGAATAAAACCACCATATCGCCTTGTTAAAAGACACATGCTAGTGGACCAAGTATAAAAATAGACATGAACACAAGCCGGGTATGATCTTTTTAGCTGAACCAAATTTGCAACTGGGAAAAGATACATATTCCTCAGCGTGGATGTATCGGATGATTATCGTTCATTAGCTTCCCACCACAATACAGAAGCCTTATCTGTTTGGAAAGAGGAAAAAAAATCTATTTTTACTAATCTGATTGTTACACCATTTCACTGGCAAAATGGGGGGGTTAGACGGTTTATGTATCTCCGTCTGCACATGAGATATTTATACAAATTTCCACACCTCGTATGGTGATGTATTGTTGTTCCCTGGTTCAGTAATCCCTTATTTATTTATTTATTTATTTAAGTTTCCTGCATCATCTAGCATCCCACAACACAACCTCTGTCGACTCTTCCAAATTCTGGGCTGCACTACAGTCGGCCCCCTTTTACTGACATCACTAATCTCACAAATCCCGTTGTTATGCCCTCTTCTTAAGACTCTGCTGACACCTTGCCTTGGTTTATGTCTGAACTTTGTGCCATTAAATCCGCAGGTAGGCGTCTTGAACACTTGTCTTACTGTGTATGCCAAGGCCTGCTGTAACCATTTGATAAAGTGCACCAAGTGCTGCTCGCTAAATCAAATCCCTGCACCCGCTCATCTGTTATTTCCTGCCCTATGTTCTTACTTTGTTAGTAAAGCCTCTTGATTAAGGCCATCTTCTATTCTCTTAAATGTCTCTTAAAAATAAATAGACCTAGTTATTGTTTTTATCCTAGTTGTTTGGAAGAGTGGTAGAAATCCTTCGCCACTTTGAGCCTTCCCATTGATTGCAATGCCTGAGACAGTTTGGATAAAAGCCTGTGCCGATTCTCGCTCTGCTGACCTTTTGCCTTCGGTATGGCCTTTGCCACAGTGAATCATTCTTATCTGTTGTCTCTTTTTCATTGGAATCTCAGTCACTACTCTTGCGTAATTTAAATCTTATCTCTATGAGAAACTTCACTTTGTATCTCTGATGCACATAAATCCTAAATCCACCCCAATTACACAAGGAGTCCCACAAGGTTGAGTTCTTGGTCTGCTCCGCTTCATCACATTCTCCACTTTGCTGAGAAAATTTAATGACCCTCGGATCTTAGATCAGATATTAGTGCTAGGCTCACCACGTCATTAACTGCGTCCGGTATTCAAAAATGTTTAGACGTCCAAGTTCCTAAGGTAAAGCCTAATACAACTTTTTTTTTTTTTAATACAACAAGCTTTGCTTGTCTGTTCCAAAACCCTGATGGTAGCTCAGCCGGTCAGTTACCTCTGGCTGCTAGTGTCATTTTAAAGCACTGCATGCTGTCTTTCTCCTTTATCTTTCTGAGCATTCTTACGGTCCCAGCTTACCCTCTAAGGTCCGGGATGATCCGCTGGTGCTCTGTTGGACAAAACTGGGGAGAAAGTGGGAGGCAGATTGTTCAGTGGCATGGCCAGTGACCTTTGGAATTCCTTCCCACATGATCACCACGATTGTTCTGTCTTCAGCTCAAATCCTAGTTTTTTCTCCACTTAGTTGTTTTCTTCTTCCCTCTTTTTTTAATTTTTTTTATTAAGCTGTCTTGAGTGTCAGAAATCCACTATTGTTTCCTTATACTTCAAACTGTCCAAGCAGGCCTCTTGAATTCACTATGGCGTGAGATATGTATGGAATAAAATACTTCAGGACATGCTGTTGAAGGAAAATAAACAATCAGTGTTTGCTGGTGCTACTATCAGGACTTGAATTATTTTGCTGTGGCAGTTTGACCTGACTTTTTTTTATTTGTCTTATATTTTCCAACAATTTTATATATACACATTTCTTTTTATTATTATTTTAATAAACTAAAGAATGACATATCTTAAGTTTTAACATTTTATATTACATTTATTATTGTGGAATGTCCATGAAACAAGTTTCCTGATATCACTTACTTTATAGCAGCTGTAAACAGTTTTCCCCTTAGTTTCCCTTAGTTTTAACCTTTCTTGACATTAATCAGACAAAGTGCAGCATGGACTGCTAGTAGGCAAGAAGCCATCTTGGTTGTCCAAATGCTATAATGGAGTGAAATTTTATTAAAAATGTCTCATTTTTGGCACTGTTATCATTGGTTATTTGGTTTGCACAAACTTATGGTTGTAATTGCAAGTGCGTAATCCTTTTTTGCTCAATTTTTTTTATAGATGACAGCATTGAGTGTGGGTTATATTCAGACTTACCGAGACTCTGTGGACAGTTTGGGAGAGTCAGTAGATATGAGCATAAAGGTATGGGAAATCTATACTAACCTTTATAAATCGTTATTTATTACTGACCTCATTATCTGTTGTTGTTTTTGTTTTTTTGTTTTTCTTCATGAAATATTTTGTTGTGCCTCTTGATGTAGGGAATGTACACACTCATGGCACGTTGTGAGGAGCTGGATCGCTCCATGCAGCCCATCCAGACGCTCGCGGCTCAGATCAGAGACATCAAGCGCACGCTGGACGCTCTGGAAGCCATCTGCAAGTAATATCCATGAGCATGAGTACGCCCTGTAGGTCCAGGAGATTCTCTGCCTCAACTCCGCCCTCTGCTAATTATCATGCGACCGAATCACTTTGCTAACCATCATGTCTCCTCGAAATGCTCTGTGAGCGCTACCTTCCTACCCTCTAATGCCTCTCCATGGCAATGATGCCCTTGTTGCGGCTCCACCTGTTAGAATGGATGGAAAGAGAAATGGTCTCTTGTCTGTGAGCTCCCACCGTCCACATCACAACCACAAGAAGGCTCTCTTTCTTTCTCTCCCATTTATTCTGATGACATGGTACTGGGATTATTAATAGTGTTGGTTTGTGTTTTAAGAGACAAGTTGATGATGGCAAGTTCTTAAATTAAGTCAGATGCATCACATCTGTATTTGTCACTATGGAAACAGGTACTAGAAGCCATTCCCCCTTTGTGTTCATCTCCCTCTGGGTGTTTGTGTCTACAGATTGGATGCTATGTATCCCCCGTTTCCACCACGACCACTGATCGTTTGTAACACGCGTGACCTTTTAATCACCTGAGAGCTTTGGACTTTGTCACCACGGTTACAGTCATGGAGGCTAAGTGTGCTGTCTTTTTGAAATGAGCCCTTGGACCAAGATGGGCATGTGAGTAAAATGAGATAATAACGGACGGGGAATGAAGAGGAGTGCGGAACAGTCCCTGATCAGCAGCCCTTGTCCACCTCGTTCCGTGTCTGCTTCCAGTACAGCAATTTATTAAACTGTCTTGTGTATGTTTTAAAGAATGCAATATAACAATAAATTTAATAGAACTATCCAGAATTATGCGTATTGCATTTGTAGGACGAAACCTTATGTTGTCTCATGAAACTGGATCAGCTTTTTGGGTATGAAGCTGAATAAGTAAATACAGTGATCCCTGTACCCACAAGCGTAACTGGTTTGAAGATGCAGCTCGTGGGTACAATTTCCTGTGGGTACAAACAATTTTTCCCATAAGGAATAATGGGAAAGGGATTAATTGGTTTTCCGGCCCCAAAATACCCCCATACAAAACATTTATAGGCGCAATAATTGAGCTTTTAGTGACCATATAAGTAGCATTGATTGAGAATATCATTTTTCGGCATATTAGACACACTTTCATCTTTAAATGCATAAAAAAACTGCGCTATGGCCATACACGAAAGAGACCAAATCCTGTAGGCTAGGCTGCTCGGCGTAGGCTAAGCGTAGTTTTACCTTTAGGAAGCATTTTATATTAAATAAAAATTCATTCATACATTTACAAGAGTGGACGAAAGCATGCATATCATAGCACCGCTCTGGTGGCATGTCGCGGCAAAAAAAAACAGCTGTTAGAATGAGCCACTGAAGCAATCGAAAGAAATTGAAAGCACAAAAATAGTTCACGTGGTCTCAGAGATGGTAACAACACAAGATGCTGTGAGGGACTGACCGCCACTAAGCCGCATGGGCAAGTTTCCTTTGTCCCCATTGTTTATGCATATAGAGATAAAGAGGCGGGCGGGCTCGCGCTACCGCTCCTGGCTCCAAACATTGCTCGTGGGTACAGCGAGATTTTGTTAAAAATGCCTCAGACACTCGTGGGTACAGGTAACACTGCACATGATTGTTAAAACTAAATAGGTAATCACAACCGAAGGACATTAAGGCAACATTTATTGGGAGATAAAGTACAGTCTTTACTTTTGAATAGATAACTGTGGTGAATGATGTTCTGCTGGTACCTTTTTTGTGCATGCATTCAGTTCCAGAAATATGGACATCAAGAACAGGGACAAATAATTGTAATTGGAAATGTACTTGACACACACACACACACACACGTGGACAAAATTGTTGGTACCCTTCAGTCAATGAAAGAAAAACTCACAATGGTCACAGAAATAACTTTAAT